>PVKM010029538.1:6301-17827 GCA_004027735.1 Carollia perspicillata | reverse complement strand
TCTTGCTGCTTCTAGAATTCTCTCCTTCATTTTAATCTTGGCTAATGTAACTATGATGTGCCTTGGTGTGTTCCTCCTTGGATCCAACTTCTTTGGGACTCTCTGAGCTTCCTGGACTTCCTGGAAGTCTATTTCCTTTGCCAGATTGGGGAAGTTCTCCTTTATTATTTGTTCAAATAAGTTTTCCACTTGTTGCTCTCCCTCTTCCCCTTCTGGTACTCCTATAATTGGGATGTTGGAATGTTTAAAGATGTCCTGGAGGTTCCTAAGCCTCTCCTTAGTTTTTTGAATTCTTGTTTCTTCATTCTTTTCTGCTTGGTTGTTTGTTTCTTCCTTCTGGTCCACTCCATTGACTTGAGTCCCAGTTTTCTTCCCATCACTGCTGGTTCCCTGTGCATTTTCCACCATTTCACTTATGAGCGCCTTCATTTGTTCATCTAATTTGCAACCAAAATCAACCAATTCTGTGAGCATCCTGATTAACAGTGCTTTGAACTGTGCATCTCATCGGTCGGCTATCTCTTGCTTGCTTAAAAGTATTGGCTCTGAGGCTCTGAGCTGTTCTTCTGTTTGAGTCATGTTTGGTCAGGTGGCGCCTGTTGCGTACGAGGGGCAGAGCCGTAGGTGTTCACCAGGGCTGGGCAGCCTAGTTGCCAAGTTGTGACACTGTCTGTGGGGGCGGGGTCAGAGAGGGAACAATGGCGCCTGTTTGCGCTCTCTCGTCCCCTCTGCTGCCTCCCACAAGCAAACTGGGCCCCCCTGGTGCTGGTTCCCAGTTGGGAGGGCCTATGCACACTCCGGGACCTTGCGGGTCTCCCCAGCGACCTCTCCTGTGAGTCTGGGAGCCTCTCCTGGCACCTTTTCAATCGGTGTTTTTAGGCTTTATTTCCCGTCGCTGGGGCCCTGCGCTGTGCGTTCTGTCTCACTGCCTGCTCTTGCTTAGTTTATCTGCACGCGAATGTGTGTCCACGGTTGGCCAACTGCCCTGCGTGCCCTGCGTGCTCTGCTCGTCTCCTCCCGTCTCCTCCCCGCGTCTGGGGTCTGCAAGCTCCACGCCACCTACGCCGCCTGGCGCTCCCAAGTCTGGCAGCCACCATGTTTTCCTGCTGCTTTCCCTCTCCGCCGGCTGCCGACTCTGCCCCTCTTACTGGTCTGGTTGAATGGTTGTTGGACTTCGGTAGTTCAATTTTCTGTGTTCTGGTTGTGTTATTGTTTATAAATATTTGTTGTCCTTAATCTTGGTTGTGAGAGGAGGTACAGTGTTTTCATCTACGCCTCCATCTTGGCCAGAAGTCGGTAGTAGCTTTATTTCTTTCTGGTTTTGAGAATGATACAAGCCATTATAAAACAGATTGGAAAAACACAACAAAATGAAGTTTATCCTTCTACCCTGAGATTGTTACCATTAAACATTGTGTGGAACATTCATTGAAACTTTTTCTTAACATACATTTGTATATGTATATATTTTTTAAAGGAATCATACAGTGTCTTTTGTAAAGTGATTTGTTATTTACATTGTATATAGAAATGTTTGATATAAATAGATCTATGTGTCTTTTTTTAGTGGCTATCAATATTCCATTGTGTGGCTCTCTACTGGAATTTTTTTTTTATCCTGTTGTTGGACATTTAGGTTGTTTTGCAGTCTTCTACTGTTATAAACAACCTTGAGGTGACATTCAGATATTTGTCTTAAAAGGTTTTAATTAATAAGTTAAAGGTGACCTCTTAATGATAACTGCTTTTAATTTGGGTACAAATTTTGAGTTCTTCGCTGTTTTTAATTTCCTTAATTATGTTGCCTCATTCTTCCTGCAGTGGGAGATTCTTCACAGTCAAGCTCCCAGTTGCTCTCGATCCTGGGACCAAGATTTCAGTCATTTTGGAAACAGTCTATACACATGTGCTTCAGCCATATCCAACCCAGATCACTCAATCAGAGAAACAGTTTGTGGTATTTGAGGGGAACCATTATTTCTACTCTCCCTATCCAACAAAGACACAAACTATGCGTGTGAAGCTTGCCTCTCGAAATGTGGAAAGCTACACCAAGTTGGGGAACCCCACACGATCTGAGGACCTCCTGGATTATGGACCTTTCAGAGATGTCCCTGCCTATAGTCAGGTGGGTACATATGGAGTCTCGTCCATCCCTGTCTACTTCAGAGAAGGTCTTCTAGAGTGACTACTAGTTGATAGGGTTGGGTGGTGTGGGTGGGTGGAAATCCAAGGTCACCCCTCATTTTTTAACCTGCTGTGGAAGGACTGTATGGGGTCAGTACTCTCATTTTGGGAGTACAGGTAACATTTGGAGAGTTGGGGTGGGAGTTGGGGGAGGAAGAAACAAGGCATTTTGGGCAGAGGCAATAAGGGCCTGTGGATGTTGTCTAGCGTGACTGGTATAGCTGCTGTGCGTAGTAAAGCTGGCTGCATTGCTGAGCCTAGGGGTTGGCCCTTAATGCTAGAGGAAACAATTAGGCTTAAAAAAGATCTTGTTAATGAAAAATTTCAAACACATGTAATAGTATAGAGAATAGAATAACAAACTCCCATATACCCATCACTTAGATTCAGTGGTTATCAAGATATTAGCACACTAGTTTTAGCTATCCCTTTTCTCTTTGCTGTAATAATTTAAAGCACATCTTAGGAATTATATCATTTCACCCTTTCATCTCTAAAAAAATAGATGTTTGAGACATTTATGACTTCTTTGCACCACTTTGTGTCCAGAACATATGTTACGAAGAATGTACAAAATAGTTTGTTCTAATGTTGCTTAAATTAATTGTTTTTCTGTTTTTCCTCTCGCAACTGTCAGTTTGACATACAGTTGTGGCTGTTCATTTTGTGTTGTTTTTAACTTTTAAGAATTTTTTATAGTTTTAATTTTTTGAATATAAAGAAATGAACATTTCCTAGTCAAAATTAATAAGGTATATTGAGAGAATTCTCACTTCTACAGCTCCCTTCCATCTGTTCTCCTTGGTGACCATTTATATTAGTTTTATCTTTCTAATGATACTTTGTATAAATACATGCAGAATTATAGTAAATGTATTCATATTACCCCATTTCTCAAAAAGTAGCACCCTGTATATACTGTGGCACCATGACTTTAGTGGGCAGCGAAAGAGGTCCTCTCTGTCCTCTGGTATAGTTACCATTTGGTGCAGAGCCCTGGGGCCATGTCCTCTGGGGAGCTGATGGGCTGCTCTCTGAGTTTTTGCCTCTGATTGCATATTTATTTCTTTTTCTTACTTAAAACTGAGTTCATATTGGGATAGTGATTTGGTTATTTCCTACATAGGCTTTTATAGTTTGAATGTTTGAGATTTTAGACTTTCCTCCTTTATTTTAAATTAATGAACTGCTTGTGACAGACTGTTTGCCAAATACAGAGAAAAACTTGACATCAGTTCATGTCCATTTTTAACATTTTAATACTCTAGTTATTTCTTTTTATTTTTGTTCTGCAAGAAGTGATTTATTTTTATATGTATTGAATATATCAGGGTGACATTGATTAATAAAATTATGTAGGTTTCATGTGTACAAGTCTATAATACATCATCTGTACATTAAATTGTGTGTTCACCTCAAGTCAATTCTTGTATCACTACTACACTCTTCTACTTCCCCCTACGTCTCTTTCCTTCTGGTAATCACCATGCTGTTGTTTATGTCTGTGAGTTGTTTTGTTTTGTTTTTTTCTTAATCTTTGAGTTACTTCTTTTTAAGCATAGAGATTATATTATGCATAAAGTAATACTTTTTGCCACTTAGAATATTCTCTAAACATTTTATATTACTGATGTCAAGTATTTTAATAGTCATTTAAGGTCCCATAATTTGATGTCCTGTAGTTTATTTGCCAAGTTTCCTGTAGTTGGAAAGTTAGCCTTTTTTCTGTTTAACAGGATAATGTTCATCTCTTTGTATATAACTTTTTATATATTCTCAGAATAGATTTTCTGAAGTGAAAGTTTTTAAATCAAAGCATATAAACACTTAAAAAACCTTTTGCTATGTATTATTATCAGATGGTTTTCAAAAAGATTTAGCCAATTTATTAACAGTATCAGCAGTATGAAACTGCTAGTTTCCCTGTACTCTGCCAGTATTGGCATTAAATGCTATCAAATTGATTATGAAAGAAGATAAAACTAAAAAAATCTGGTCACAGAGTGAGTGAATAAAGTAGCAATAGCTAAAAGAATGATCAGAATATACGTTTTCTTGTTTTTTTCATTGACTTTTTGGGAAGAAGGTTGCTTTTTTGGATCTTGTCCTTTTAGATTCCATTTCTGTAGGGTTTAGGTGTGTGTTTATAAAAGGGCACTTGAGTTATTTAATGATCAGAAAGATTTTTTTAATACTAACTTCAGTGGTAAAATTGGCAAAGAAGTAGGAGAATTGCCAAAGGTATCCTTTTGAATTCTCTTAGACCTCATTTTGAGGCAGTACTCACTGTGTAGAAGTACAGGGCCAGAACTTTTGAAGACCTACTGTTGCCACTTAGATTTATGACCTTGAACATGTCAATGAAAACTGCTAGGCCTCAGGTTTTTTAATTTGTAAAATGGGAATAAGTAGCACTTATTTCATTATGTTGTTTGGAAGATTAAATGAGATAATGCACTTATTTAGAGCTCATATAAGAGTGTCTGATACATACATATTTAGCTCCATAAATGTTAGCTTAAAAAGTCTCTGTATTTTGAACTTTTCCAGATAAGTCTTCTCCAGGTTAGAAAAATCCAGTAATGCAATGGGTCACCCTCAATTTTGAGTTTATTTGCTGGCTCATTGGTTAGAGATTATATTTTCATTAGGTTTTTAAAAGTATATCTTATATATAGTTCCCTATCAGAATTTTTCTTTACTTAGAATTTAAGATTTTATTTTAAAAGTGTAACAATTATTTTATTATTAAAAGGCAATTTAAAAAGTTTATTGTAGAAATTTGGAAAATAAAAATTGTAAGGAGAGAATTGATGGTGACATCTGGACAAGATAATAGAGTAGGTAAATGCTATGCTCACTTTTCCCACAACAAAACCAAAATTAAATTATAGAACAACCACCCTTTAGAGCTACCTGAAGCCTAGCTGAACAGAATTCCTACAACTAAGGATATAAAGAAGAGGCCGTGTCAAGAGTGGTAGGACAGGGGCTTACACATGAAATGGTCCAGACCCTCACTCATGTGTGGCAGTTTAAGATTTGGGAGGGATATCTGAATTATGGAGGTCTCTCCTGAGGAGCAAGGGCTCCCAGCCCCATATTGGGCATCTCAGGCTGACTACCAGTGTGGGAAAGAGGAGTATCTACAACATCTATTTGTGAAAATCTTTGGAGATTCCAGGTGTAACAGAGGGCTGCTGGAGTCTTAGACATTCCTCTTGAAGGGCCCATGCACAGCTTATTGGCAGATGGACTCAACTGACTCTGAGCTCCAGTGCAGGGGCAGCTCAAAAAGTGCCAGGGATATATGGGGAGGAGCTGAATTGTCTGTCTTCAGGGTGAGGGCTGGAGGGACAGCTCTGGCTAGGACAGAAGTGCTGGCAGGTGCCATTGTTCCTTTGTTGAGCCTTTTTCCCACTCAGCTAGCAGGTGCAGGCAGGTGCCAAATCTGAGTCTTTATTAAACTCACTCCACCATGGTGATTACCTGAGAACCCAGCCTATCCAACAAGTGCACAGGCTAGAACCTCTTTCAGTGGCTATTACTCAAAGGCAGCTGACATGCCCTAGACTTCCCTAAAATCTCTGAAAGGTTTGTAAGCCCCAGGCACAAAGTGGCTGGCCTCAGCATGCCCTGTACTTCTTACTAAGCAACCCATATCCTGGCACTAGGGGCAGCTGGCCTCGGTTTGCAGCATTGTCTTTCCCAGGCACCTCCAAGCTCAGGACAGGCAGCTACCAACCGCAGATCACTTTGTAGCTCCTACTAGGTGGCCCTGGGCCAGGCATGGGCAGTGAACAACCTGAGCTTGTGCCAGAACCCTTCCCAAGAAATAATATACTCAGTGGCTGGCTTCAAACTACACCATAGTGCCACCCAATTAACTCCACAAACCACACTACCAAAAGTTGGACCCAGCAGGCACCAGAGCCCTGACAGAAAAATCCACTCCGTGGGGTCAGCACCTCACAAACCATGTCTGTTGGAGTCATGGCCAGTCTTGACAGCCAGTCAGTTTGCGGGTCAATCCCATTCAGTGATATATGCCAACAGCAATCAAGGCTCAACTGTAGTGGGAGGTCACACACCCACACAATGGATGCACCTGGAACATCCCGTTCAGGTGACCAGAGAGACTGTCCACTGGGTTCCAGAGGACACCTACTACATAAGGTCATCCTGCTAAGACTGGGAGATGTAATAGATCTACTTAACACATAGAAACAGACACAGGGAGGAAGCCAAAATGAGGAAGACAAAGAAACCTGCCCAAAATGAAAGAACAGGACTAAACTCTAGAAGAACGAAATGAAACGGAGACAAGCAATCTACCAGATACAGAATTAAAAACATGGTTATAAGGATGGTCAGTGAACATAAGAGAAGAAAGGTGTACTCAGTGCAAACAAGGAGATAGAAAACATAAAAGAGAACCAGTCAGAAATGAAGAATATATTACATAGAACCAAAAGCAGAAAAGACAGCAGAGGATTGAGTCTGACTTGGGAGACAAGGTAGTGGAAAACACACAATATAGAAGAAAAATAATTTTTAAAAATGAGGATAATTTGGGGAACTCTGGGACAACATCAACATTACATTTGCATAATAGACATACCAGAAGGAAAATAGAGCAAGGGATTGAAAACCTATTTGAAGAAATGATAATGGAAAGTTTACTGACCTGGCAAAGGAAATAGACAAGTCTAGTAAGTGCTGTTGGTCCCAACCAAGATGAATCAACCCAAAGAAGCCCACACCAGGACACATCATAAATCAAACATTAAAATGGCAAAGACAAGGAACCCTTTATTTAAAATTTTTAAAAAATGTATGATTCATTTCTTGTTTTACTTTATTGTATTTTTATTTTCCATAAGGAGAAAATCTCCTTATGGAAAGGAGCAAAGCAATGCAGTTACACAGAAGGGAGCTCCCATAAGACTGTCAGCTGATATTTATCAATAGAAACTTTGCAGGCCAGAAGGGATTGGTATGAAACAGTTACATAATGAAAAGCAAGGGCCTGCAACCAAGATTACTTTACCCGGCAGAGTCATCATTTGAATCAAGGTGAGATAAAGAGCCTCTCAGACAAGAAAAAGCTAAAGGAGTTCATTACCCCTAAACCAGTATTATAAGAAATGTTAAAGGGACTTCTTGAAGAGAGAGAGGGGCAGAAGGGATTAAAAATATTAATAATAACGTGGCAGGAGCTACACACCTGCCATTAATTACTTTAAATGTAAGTGGATTAAATGTTTCAGTCAAGAGACGGGGTGGCTTAATGGATAAGAAAACAAGACTCATACAAATGCTGCCTACAAGAGATGTACTTCAGGTGGAAAGACACACAGACTTATGGTAAAGAGAAGGCAGAAAAATATTTTATGAAAATGAAAAGGCTGGGGTAATAATCTTTATACCATCCAAAATAGACTTTAAAACAAAGAATAAGAAGAGACAAAGAAGGAAATTTAATAATGGTAAAGGGATCAGTTCCACAAGAGAATATAAATCACGCACCCAGTGTAAAAATACCTAATTTTATCAAGCAAATATTGGTGGACATAAGGGAAGAGATGATAGAAATACAGTTGTAGTAGGGAACTTTAACATCCCATTGACATCAATGGATAGGTCTTCCACACAGAAAACAAGCAAGTGGTGACCCTAAGTGACACATTAGATCAAATGGATTTAATTGATATTTTGGGAACATTTTACTCCAAAGCAGCAAAATGTACTCTTTTTCAAGCACATACTTTTTCAAGTGCACATTTTCCAGGGTAGACCACATGGCATCAGGGCATAAACGCAAGCCTCAGTGAATTGAAGAACACTGAAATGATGCCACGCATCTTCTTTGATGACAATGGCATGAAACTGGAAATTTATTAACCACACCCTCCCCCCCAAACACATAAATACATGGGGGCTACACAAACATGCTACTAAACAATGAATGGATTAACAGGGAGATAATTGAAATCAGAAGGTATCTTGAGACAAATGATAATGAAAACACGATGAGGCCCTTGCCGGGTAGCTCAGTTGGTTAGAATGTCATCCCAGTATACCAAGGTTGCAGTTTGATCCCAGTAAGGGCACATGCAAGAATCAACCAGTGAATGCATAGATAAGTGGAACACTAAATAGATGGGTTTTTCCCTTCACTTTTCTCTAAAATCAAAAAGAAAAACTATGACAAACCTTAACTTAAGGGGCACAGCCAAAGCAGTTCTGTGAGGGAAATTCATATTATCAGAGGCCTACCCCAAGAAACAGGAAAAATCTCAAACAGTCTAACTACAACTACAGGTGCCTGAAAAAGAGGAACAAATTAAGCCCAAAGTGAGTTGAAGGAAGGAAATAATAAATACCAGAGTGGAAACAAACAAAGGAGGCTGTGAAAAATACAAATTGCAGTGAAACAAAGTGTTGACTCTTTAAAAAGACTAAAACAAAGAAGCTAAACCTTTAACTGGATTCATCAAGAAGAAAAGAGGACCCAGACAAATAGAATAAGAAATGAAAGAGGAGAAGTGCTGGTTCTTTCAATAATGAAATTAATAAAACTATAACCAGATTCATCATCACCCCTGTCCCCCAAACTTAGAGGGCCCAAGTAAATAAAATTGGAAATGAAAGAGCAGTAACTACTAACACACAAATACAAAGGATTATAAGAAAATATTAGGAACAATTGTATGCCAACAAATTGGACAACCTGGAAGGAATGGATATATTTCTATAATCTTCCAAGAGTGAATCGGGAAGAAACAAAAATCTGAACAGATTAATAAAATTGATTCAGTAATTAAAAAAGCTCCCAACAAATAGAAATGTGTGGACTGGATGGCTTCACAGATGGATTTTACCAAACGTTTAAAGAAGTATCTTGTATCCTTCTCAAACTATTCCCACAGATTCAAGAGAGGGGAAGTCTTCCACACTCATTTATGAGGCCAGTATGGCCCTGATTCCATATCCTGACAAAGACATTTCAGATAAAAGAAACTTATATGCCAATATCCCTGATGAGCAGAGATGAAAAAACTTCAACAAGATATTGGCAAACCCAATTCAGCAATAAATTAAAAAATCATATCCATGATCAAATGGGATTTATTTCTGGAACACAAAATTGGTTTAATATCCACAAACCAATTAACATACACCACATAAACAGAATGAATGAGGGAAATCATATCAATAGATGCAGGAGAGCATTTTATAAACTCTGGCATCCATTTATGATAAAAAAACTAAGCAAAGTGTGAATAGAGGGAACATACTTTAACATAATAAAGGCCATATATGACAAACCTATATCTCACATCATACTTAAAAGCTAGAAGCTAAAAGCATTTCCCTTAAGTTGAGGAACAAGACAAGGATGTCCGCTTTCCCCACTTCTATGCAACACAGTACAGTGGTACCTGAGTACTCATCATTAATGCTTCAGAACTTGTGATGAGTGCCAGGACTGATGGGTATGATGAGTGATGAAGCATTTCCTCTTGTGGGGCAGTGTCATGACTCATACAAGTTCTAGCAAGTGCAATGAGTCCCAAGCAGGTGCCAAGTGTTGAAACATTTTTTTCTTGTCAAAACGTGATAAGTACAGGGTTTGACAAATTCTGAAGCTGATGAGTACCGAGGTATGACTGTATTGGAAGTCCTCTACTTGGAAAATTATAACACTGAAAAGAGAAAGAAGATACAAATAAATGGAAGTGTATATGTGGTTGAAATGTTTTAATTCGATTAAAATGTTCATACTAATTAAAGCAATGCATAGATTCAATGCAATCCCTCTCAAAATACCAATGACATTTTTTCACAGAACTAGAAAAGAGAATCCTAAAATTTACTGTATTTAGCTGTGTATAATGTGCTCCTGTGAATAGTGCAACCATGTTTTTGGCCAAAATGTTCTAGAAAAAAATGTTTTTAAGGATTTTTAAATTCAATTATTAATTTATACCTAGAAACAAAACTTATTATCATATTCTAGGGTATTATTTTGCATACCCATATTGTAATTGCTTTCTAGAGTTACACTTTTAACACATAAGTGTAAATAAAAGAATGAACATTTATGTAGATAGGGAATTAATACTACCCATTTATAGTGCACATCCTTATTTTTCCCTCAAAAATTTGGGCAAAAAGTGCACATTATACATGGCAAAATGCAGTATATAGAACCACAGAAGACCCCTAATAGCCAACACAATCTTGAGAAAGAACAAAGTTAGAGGTGTCATGCTATCAGATATTAAACTGTACTACAAGACCTTATTAATCAACAGCACTGTAGTGGCATAAAACCTAGATCAGTGGAACATAATAGAAAGCCCAGAAAGAAACCCAAGCATATATATATACAGTCAATTAACCTATGACAGAGGAGGCAAGTATGTACAATGCAGTAGAGTCTCTTTAATAAATGGTGTTGGGAAAATTGGACAGATTGTGCAAAAAATAAAAACTAGATCACTTTCTTATACCATATACAAGAATAAACTCAAAATGTATTAAAGGCTTAAAGGTAAGACTCAAATCATAGAGCTCCTAGAAGAAAACATAGGCAGTAAACTCTGACATTGCTTAGTACTGTTATTTGGATTTGTCTCCTTGGATAACGGAAACAAAATAAGCAAATGGGACTATGTCAGACTAAAACGTTTTTGCACAGCAAAGGAACCTGTCAACAAAACAAAAAGAGGCCTGGCCGGTGTGGCTCAGTAGATTGAACACTGACCTGCAAACCAAAGAGTTGCCGATTGAGTTCCCAGTCAGGGCACGTGCCTAGGTTGCAGGCCAGGTCCCCGGTGTCGGGGCATGTGAGAGGCAACTGCGCGTTGATGTTTCTCTTCTCTTTCTCCTTCTTTTCCCCTCTGTCAAAAATAAATAAAATCTTAAAAAAAAAAACCGAAAGAGACCCTACTAAATTGGAGAAGGTATTTGCCAGTGATACATGTGATAAAGGTTAATATTCCAAAATATTTAAGAACCTCATACAACCTAACCCTCTCAAAAACAATCTGAAACAAATACACATTTCTCCAGAAAGGGCATACAATTGGCCAATAGACCTATGAAAAGATGCTCAACATCACTAATCATAAGAGAAGTGCAAATTAAAACCACAATGAGGTATCACCTCACACCTGTCAGAATGGCTATCTACAATAAATCAAACAGTAAGTATTGGTGAAGAAGTGGAGAAAACGATACCCTCATGCTTTTTGGCCTAATTGCAAATGGGTTCAGCCAGTATTAAAAACAGTATGATGTTCCTCAAAAAGGTAAAAACTCAGTGGGGAG
>PVKM010029537.1:0-17741 GCA_004027735.1 Carollia perspicillata | reverse complement strand
CTTCATTCTTCCTTACCTCCTGCATGGGGAGTAAGTGAGGGTGGATGTGCCTGCTGAGCCAAAAGAGCATGAAGAATGTTACCAAGAAAAAGGATGGCAACATTCTCCTAAAGCATGAAGAGGATTAAGTAGCTAATTCAGAGAGGGCATTGAAGGAGTTTATGTTGTTATGGTCAGCTGAGCTCATGACCTCCTTACTAACCTAAGAGTGAGGATTCCTCATTTCAAAGAAGAAAGCAAGGAAAAAGAAGGATTTGAAGTAGTGTTAAATGTTTCAAATTAAATGAACATACGTAATTTAAAATGATAAACTCTTGTATTATTTTTACACATGCACACTAATGGTCTCCAACTATTTCCATTCAATATCAGTACGTTCCCCCTCCCTCCAGAACTCTGTCCAGTCCCGGAGGCAACCACGGTTAAGCATATCTGTTGCTGCTCCTACTGATGGGAATGACCGTAACTTTAAGAGATACACATATAGAACTCTTTCATAATGTATTAGCTTGTTCCATTATCTTTGACTCCTACTATGAAAAATGAGGGTGCAACCCATTTATTTTATTTGCCCCTTCTCTCTCTCCTCAGGCCCACTCAATGACAATTTTAGATCAGCTTTAGTGTTTTAATGGATTGTGTTATGAATGTAAATGATTTATATTTTTGATTTATTGTTTGATCTCTTTTAGATATTCTCCCTTAATTACTGACCAGGCGTGAATATTTGCATTCCTACCACCTTCCCTCACATCTTCTCTGGTCCATTTCACAACTTTTACAAGTCCCTGTACTTTTATATTATCAAGGTAAATCCATTTTCCTTTGAAAATAATTATGTTGGAAGCAACCTAAGTGATGCAATTGGACACAATATCTGAAACAATATTCTCAGACATCAGAAACATGCCAAGCAGGACCAGGATCCTTAAGGGGGGAATACAGATGAGGCTAGCCCTGTGACTGCCTCAGCTTGCTACTGGGAGGCAGCCAGCTGCCAGATGGAGAGAGTGCAGGGAGACCCCCTCCCCAGCATCTTGCAATGTTGCTGAGTTGAAGAGATTGAGATAGGAATACAAGTAAACCAAGTTAGCTAGAATTTATGGGGCAGAATATTAGAGAGAGAAGAGCAGAACAGAGAGAGACTCCAAAAATTTGTAAAGGAAACCCCTAGAATTTTTGGCTGAGTATTAATCTAGGTATGCATAAGAAAAAATTATGTGGGACCAGATAGAGAAACTTTGGAAAGAAGTAGGCCAAATATTTCCTGAAGCTCACACAGGGCTGGGAATAGTTTGTGTCCTACTATCCAGATTGGAAAGGTGTTATAAACCATAAGATATTTAGCAGAATCTTAATCATTATAGTGGGGAGCTAAAGAAGCCCTGTAGTAAAAGGAATTATAGCTCGACATAACTGAAAACGTAGGTAAAACTCAAAAGGATCAAACTGATTTCAGGTGAATTAACTGAATACCAGAACAATGTCCAATACCTAACCACAGAAAAATGAAAATATATAATATCCTATAAAAATTTACCAGGTATGTAAATATTATGAAAATATAGCCATTAACTAAAGAAAAAATAATGTAAACCCAGAAATTATATAGATGATGGAATTAGTAGCTGTCATAAATATGCTCCATATGTTTGAGAAGGTAGAGAAAATTGTGAACAGTTAGAGAAACATTATATATAAATTTTGAGTTATATAGAGTTAAAAACAATATATATAAATGTGTTTAGAAGCTTGTTAGGTATATGTACAATTGAATTGCATTTTATATATTGACATTAAACTGAAGGCACAGAGATGAGTGGGGAAGAAAACCGTATACCACATATACAATCGCATTTTCTGTGTTTATTCACCTGTCAGTGGGTAGTTAGGCTGTTTCCATAGCTTGGCTATTATGAATGCTGCTAAGAACATAAGGTGCATAGATACTTTTGAATAAGCATTTTTACTTTCTTCAGATAGACATCTAGATGTGAAATCATTGGATCATATGGTAGTTTTATTTTTAGTTTTGAGGAAACTCCATACTGTTCTCCACAATGGCTGCACCAATGTATATACTTACCACGGGGTTCCCTTTTCTCCACATCCTCACCAACATTTGTATTCCTTGTCTTTTTAATAATAGCCATTCTAACAGGTGTGAATTGACATCACATTGAGGTTTTGATTCATATTTCCTGATAATGAGTTGAGTGATGTTGAGCACCTTTTCACATACATGTTGGCCATCTGTGTGTCTTTGGGAAAATCTCTATTAAGAGTCTCTGTCAATTAAATAGAATTTTTCTGCTATAATTTATGTAAGTCCTTTATATAGTTTGAATATTAGCATTTCTCCAGGTATATAATGAGCAAATATTTTCTTGCATTCAGCAGGTTACCTTTACATTTTAATAGTGGTTACCTTTGCATGCAAAAGCATTTTAGTTTGACGTAATCTCATTTTTTAAATTTTGCTTTTGTTGCCTTTGCTTTTGGTGTCAGATACAAAAAATAAGTGCCAAGACCAATATCAAGGAGCTTAAAGCCTATTTTTTTTAGGAGTTTTATGGTTTCAAGTTTTATGTTTAAGTTTTTAAATCATCTTGAGAGAGTGTGTGTGTGTGTGTGTGTGAATGTGTTTATAGTTTAAGAGTGCCATCCAGCTTCATTCTTTTGCATGTACATGGCTGTACAGTTTTCCAATGCCATTTATCGAAGAGATTGTCCTTTCCCAATTATATATTTTTGTCTCCTTTCTCACTACTTAATTGACCACCTATGCACTGGTTTCTTTCTAAGCTCTCTATTGTGTTTCAATGATCTATGTCTGTTTTCACCCCCAGTATAATGTTGTTTTGATTGTCATAGCTATGTAATATAGTGCAAAATCAGAAAACATGACCCCTCCAGTTTTGTTGTTCTGTCTCCAGGTTACTCTGGCCATTTGGGTTCTGGGTTACTCACAAATTTTGGATTTTTGTTGCATTTCTATAAAAACAGTGCCATTGGAACTTGGATGGGGATTGCATCAAATCAGTAGATCGCTTTGGGTGGTATAAACATTTAAAAATATGCTTCCAATCTATGAGCATGGAATAGGTTTCTATTTATTTGTGTGTTCAATTTCTTTCATCAGTGTTTTATACTTTTTGGTGGACAGGTCTTTTCCCTCCTGGATATTCCTAGATACTGTATTCTTACTCAATGCTACCATGGTAGCATTGTAAATGGAATTGTTTTCTTAATTTCTTTTTCTGGCGGTTCATTATTAGTGTATAGAAATGCACAGGACTTTGTAACTTGATTTTGTAATGTGTGACTTGACTGAATTTGTTGGTTAGTTTTAACAGTTTATTAATGAACACAAATTCTACCAATTAAATGTAAAGATCTAATTGGCTTTACTGAATGATTCATGAATCAGGCAGCATCCTCGTTAGTAAATAGTGAAGTGTTCTGAGAGTTTGTCCAAAAGGAAAGCCTTTACAGGCCAAAAGTGGGTGGGATGGGAAAGTTATTAGCAAAAGAAAAGAGAGTATTTCGTCAGGCAAAATCATCTTTAGCAGAGGTCCAATGAGGCAGATTTCCTCACTGGTGTTGGTGAAGAAATACAAGACTGGTTCAAGGTCACATTCCTGGAGAGGCTGAAACTGAAACTGTCTCGATGTGTTGTCTTGGGGAAGTGACTTGATCTTGGACCTTTTTTTTAACAAGAATTTTTGGCGGAATCTTCAGGATTCTCTCTATATAATGTCTTGTTACTGCAAATAATGACAATTTCACTTCTTTCTGATTTGGATGCCGTGTATTGATATTTCTTGCCTAATTGATCTGGTTAGGCCTTCTAATACTATGCTGAATAAAAGTGGCCAGAATAGACATCCTTGTTTTGTTCCTGATCATAAAGGAAAAGCCTTGAGCTTTTCACCATTGAGTATGATGTTCTCTGTGGATTTGTCATCTGTGACCTTTATTATATACCCTCTATATTCACTTTGTGGAAAGTTTTTACCATGCATGGATGCTGAATTTTGTCAAATGTTTTTCCTACATCTATTAATGTGATTATGTGATTTCTATCCTTACCTCTGTTTATGCAATATAGCACATTGTTTGGTTTGTGGATGCAGGACCATCTTTGCATCCTTGAAGTAAGTCCCACTGGTTGTGTTCTATAATCTTCTTAAGGTTCTGTTGAATTCAGGTAGCTAATATTTTGTTGAGGATTTTTGCATCTATGTTCATTAGCAATATCGGTCAGTAATTTTCTTTTCTTGTGGTATCCTTGTCTGTTTTTCTTCAAATCGAAGTACTACTGGCCTTGTAAAGTAAGTTTGAAAGTATTTCTTCCACTTTTAAAAAAATCAAGAAGAATCAATATTATGTTTTAAAAATTTTCAACCCATGCTATGGGTTGAAATTTTTATACTGAAACATTTAATAACTATTTTATGTGTATTTAGATCAGTGATAAAAATTTAAGTAAAAAAAATTTCAAAGTTTCTATAAGAATGTAATTCTGCAATATAAATTTACCAATGGCTTTTACAAAGGACAAAAATTTGGGAAGATGATGTATGAGAGCAATAAGAGAAAAGAAATTGTTTAAATATGAGCGTATTTGAAGTGTCACTATTATGTTGTCATAAAGTGTGATTTATTACAGAATCTATTCTATTATAAAAAGCTTTGTGGCTTAAGTTGTGTTTTTTTATTATTTTTGAAACAATAAATTGAATCCATGACTCTCCTTGATGTCTTGTACTAATACTATGTTTCTAGTTAAATTTGATAATAGTTGTATTTCATAAATATTCCTGAAATAGAATCTAAAATACCTATATTTCTCTATCTATATATATTTCTGAAATAAATTCCCATAAACCTATAAGTAAAATTAAATCTGACTTATAGATAGACTGTCAGTAGCTCAAAAACTTTCTTCAGGATGGCACACACTTTGAAATAATTCCTTTGGCACATTTCTGTTTCCTAGGTAATAAGATCAGCTTCAATATAACAGGTCTTCTATCTTCCAGCTACCCAGAACTTTCAAGTTTAACTTTTCCTGTGTGTTTCCCCAAATGCATAGTACAACTGTGATACTGGAAGAATCAGCAACGCATGTGAGACAGAAATTTCCCAACACGTTAAGAACATCGTTTTGAAAAAACACACTATATGTACACATAATCATTTAAAGAACTACGATGATTTATACACAGTGAAACATTCTAGTAATGGAAACTATAGACACATTCCTAAGAAACAAACCTTTGAATAAGTATGCTTGGGAGTCAGTGGCAGTTGCTGTTGTGTTTTGTCTTTTATAAATAAGGTGTATATGCCAGGTCTGGAGTGGGACTGCTTCGGGTGCCTGTTTTTGCTTCACTGTCCCACGTGGGGCCTGGAGGCACCTGTGCTGACTCCGTCTCTGTCTCTGCATGGGGAGCCATTCACGAGAGCTTCGCCTCTATTGTGCTCACAGCAGAGGGTTTTTTCCAAAACCCCTGCCAATCACACAATCTCTGAATTTGCAAAATGGCCCAAATTTCTCCCCCGCACTGAATCTAGCCATAGACTTGTCACATAATAGGTACTTAGTAAGATTCATATCGTGTATATAAGTCAAGGTCTGTTGAACTCTCTCAGAAACTGCAAAATAGTCATGATGAAAGCACAGTTTTCATGTGTGCATGTACTTTTCTGTTCAAACAAAAGATTTTTGGAATGAATTTCAAATATAAAAATAATAGTTTAATATTTATAGATGTATATATTTTTAAATGGGACCCTCTGAACTGTATTCCTAACTGAAAAAAATGAATGTTTAAATCTATTCCTCACTCCATACATAGTCACTTATTTCGTCTGTACTGAAAACCAAAATAGTGATATTGGAATTAGGTCCTTTGCCTATTATTTATAATTCAACTATAAATGACATGTTCAGAATGTACAAAGAAATTGAGTGAACAGATATGCCAAACTGAGGCTCTGGAACAATGCCAAAAAGTTATAATAATATAATGATTAGAAATATTATGTGATTCTTATTGACAATACAGTTTTAGTTTGTAACAACTCATTTTCCTTGTAAGTATATCATTATATCAATAAAATTAATTTTTTAGAATATTTCTTTAATGTATTTTCTGATACCTGTTTTATGTATACTACATAGACTTCTGAAATTTAAAAAATTACAAGTGTAAGAACAAAGAGTGATATGTAAAGTAGGAATCTCCAAAAGGTCCGTTACCTGCTTTATTTATATGAAAATCTTAAAACAATATTTACAATGGACCATGCAATTTGGAATCTATAAATTGGTAATACTCTTGGTATTTCACTTGTGCCTTACTAAAAACAAACTGGAACTGTGAGAACACACAGTTTGTAACAAGAGCTGCCTTAAATGGACTGTCCTGACAGATAATGAGACAAAGTATTTGATTCTCATGTGACATTTCCAAAAAGTTGTTCTCACCAAGTAGTTAACAGTATAATTGTATCAGCTTGCTAGGGCAACTAGGATAAGATGCCACAGACTAGGAGGCCTGAAATCAATTTGTTGCACAGTTCTGGGGGCTAGAAGTCCAAGATAAAAGATTATTGGCAGGTTTAGCTTCATGTGAGGCCTTTCTTCTTAGTGTGAAGGATGCCAGTGGTATTGAACTGACTCCCCCATATGACCTCATTTTTCCTTCATTCCCTGTTTAAAGGTCTCGTGTTTAAACAGTCACATTGTGAGGGGCCATGGCTGAGGGCTTCAACACATAGACTGGGGCGGGGCACAGTTCAGCCCATATTATTAATCTTTTGTTAAACCTTTTCTAATCTAGGAAGTTATTACTGTGTCTAAGGTGAGCAGCTGTGTCTTCCCCTGGCTTCCCTGGGTCCTACATCACTCCTGCCTCCCACTCTTTGGACTGCCCTGGAGTGCTCAGGTCTGCTTTTTCCAGGTCTCTTAAGTAGTTCATAAAGAGGGCCGAGTGTCTTTGCTAAACGCAGGGATAGCGAGGTAACCGATTCTTCCTCTAAATTGGGCAATGTTGTTTCGCCTTCACTTGTTAATTTCACTCCATCAGCATCGTCATTTCCTTCAGCCTGAAATGATGAAAACCATTTTAATGTTCTTTCCTGTTCGGGGTCCATCCAAACTGAATCTGGGAACTGAACCCCCTCTCCCATCTAACCGGGTCAAAGTCTGTGCTGTGCCACACCTGCAGCCATGGCACCACTTACTGCAGCTTTCTGGGTGGATGCAGCCCAGCAGCTGGGACTTAGACCAGACCACAGGGTTAGCGCGCACAGAAAGTTTAATGAGATATGGAGGCTTTACTCGAAACATAAATCACTGGTTACAATTCATGGAGCTGGACATTGACATAATGTTTCCTTCACAATATTATTTCTGCTGTGGACAAATTAATCATATTTCTCTGTGTTAGGAGGTGCTGAGGGCATTTCTTTGGAAATTCTATTGGAAGAAAGTGAATGTCAGTTATTGATAGTGTCTCAAGCCACAGAGTAATCATACAGATTACTAGCATTTACTACCCTAAAGTCTAGGTCTAATCTTTTGACTAGTAATTCTAGGTATAATATTGGCAGTTAAATTAAATGTAAATGCATTTTAACATATATAACTTTGATGGTTAATTATGGTGGTCAATCATTTCTAACTAACTATAACAAGTAGGTGAAATTTCAATATTTTAAGAAAATAGTCTCAGTGACATGAGCTAGGGAAACGGAGGCTGGAAGGCGGAAACGTGCAGAGGCAGAGGGGCAGAACGGGAGGGAAAAAGGGACAACTGTAATAGCTCAGTCAATAAAATGTGTTTTAAAGAATATCCCCAATGATGTGAACTATAAAACCATCCTATCACAATTTGCTAAATTATATTTTCTTCTAAAATACAAGATTGTGATGAATTATAGTCCTGGGTATTCACAGCTCCATACATCTATACATTCCAAAAAGATCAACCCCTCATATTTATTTTATGTTTTTTTTTGAACATACATGATTAGGTATCTTCTGGAGATTAATACTTAGCTTCCTTCTCCTGTGTTTTTGTGTCTCACAGCCGAAGAGGTAAGTTCAATGTCATTAAAGTGCTCTTAAAAGTATACCAGTTTAGAGAGTGGGATGATAATTTTATGTGTCAGCTTGGCTGGGACATAGTTTCCAGACATGTAGTCAAACATTACCCTGTATGTTTCTGTGAGAGTGTTTCTAGATTAAATTAACATTTAAATTGAGAGGCTGTGAGTAAAGCCGATCACCCTCCATAATGTGGATGGACATAAACCAATCAGCTGCAGGCCTGAATGGAACAAAGGACTGGCTTCCCCCCAGGCCAGATCTCACACACACACACACACACACACACACACACACACACACACACCCTCAGAGGTTTTGCTTCCTGGGACAACCCTGCCACTGCAGAGAGCATCTCCAAACACCTCGCTAAACATAGCAACAAAAGCTCAGCCTGAAAATAGTCAAATTGGAGTAAATAGAGAAATAAAAGGACAAAGAAAAAGAGAAGTATTATTTTTAAAAGTACAGAGTTAAGAGAAAAAGAAGGAATGCAAACAAAAGTAGATCTAGCCATTCATGAAACATAAATGCTTTGCATTCTGTGGAAGCAAATGGTCAAAGAGAGGCTTATTTGCAAACAGAGGGAGAAAGGCAATGTAGCTGGGTCATTCTGAAACGATAATCGTTATCATTTATTGCAAACTGTTTGCACGCTTATTTTATGTCATCTTTACCACAAACGTATGGGGTAGGTATTATTTCCTTTATGAAACTAAGAGAGTAAAATTAAATAATGTTAACTGACACTCCAAAGTTTCAGACTTACTAAGCGACAGATGGTTCAAAATCAAATCTGTCTCTAAAACTCATTTTTTACAACTAAACTTTTGTTTCTCAAAGAGATAAACTATATTATTTGGATAAAAATCAGATCAATAATGCAACAAATAAATCTTTCATGAATAATGTAATTAATATAATATAATATAATATAATTAATATAAACTGGATTTCACTCCCTGATATTATATCTCTCAGGATATTTATACGTGAACATATTGGTTGAAAATGTTTTAACACATTCTGTTCCTCCTAATCTTCCATAAAGGTATGGAAATATACAAAATGATAATTTCATTATATAAATTAATAACTAGTTGCCTCCTTCAATGCATATTGATATTTTTAGAGAAACGTCATAAAAATATGTGATTAATATACTTAGCCCTAAAGAACTAATATATGACAATTGGATAGGAATGTAGTATTGGGCCCGAGTTCTTATCGAACTTTTAAACATATCTGGCATAAAATGTAAACTTAGCATAAACTGGAAAATGTCCACTTCTTGGTCTTGCTAAGTTTATAAGTTTGGCAAAATCAGAAATCCTATGAAGAAATAAATACACATAGAAAATTTGTTTTAAAATTGGAAAGTACCTATTGGATAGTCTGATACATACTCCTTTTTTAGATGAAGAATTTAAATTTCTGAGGTGAAGAGTGGCTTGCTTATGTTCAAAAGGTGTACATAAAAGTAAATGCAGAGGGAGACTGAAAGACATGCTTTAAAGTAAAAATATATTGGGATTCTTCTAGTCAAGGCAGCCGAGTAGGTAAATTGAGTACTGGCATTTTCCCAGTACCGCTTATGACCACATCAGAATTACAGCTGAACTGCAGCATGACATTATTTAGAACCAAACCTAGCTGAAGAGAAGTCCTATGGGATTTTTAGGAAGCATGAAGACATGGAACAAGCCAGTTTCACACAGTTATGGAGCAGTGAAAAGTAGGGAGGGATATCTCTGCTGTGGAGGTCCCCTTTAAAAAGTGAGGGGGCCCAGCCCCACAGCCCAGGGTTCCAGTGCCAGAACACAAGTCTCAACAACATCTGGCTGTAAAAAACAGAGAAGATTGTGGCTGAGTGACATGGAGGGCTGTTGGAGTCCTGGAGATTCCTCTTAGACGACCCACAAAGGGACTTACCCAGAGTCACTCACTGTGAGCTCCAGCAATAGAGCATCGCCTCCAAAGGGGCCAGGGACACACCTGGAGGAACTGAGCTGTCAGGGACTGGGGCAAGTGATGAAGGCGCAGCTTTCTCCCAGGCAAAAGTGCTGGCAGAAGCCATTGTTCCACCCTGGCTGGTGAGGCTGGATGGATGGATGCTGCAATCCAGGACCATTCCTGCCCAATCCTTCTTTCTTTCCCCTCTATGTTCACAGGTGTCAAACTTACATTGTGATTAAAAGACTTGTCCTATTCTTTGTTTTCAGTCTTTCACTGACATTTCCCCTCATAAAATCTCTTAGACATCCATCCCCACTTGAAAGCTGTTTCTCAGAGGACTCAAAAGAACACACCAGGTGTGTTCACATCTGAGAAATAATTATTCTCATGTTGTTTATTTTTCTTCACCAGATTAAAAACACTACTTTTCCAGGGCTGCTAGAATGAAGTATCACACACCAGATAGTTTAAACGACGGAAACGTATTGTGTCAGTTCTGAAGACTAAAACCCAGGCTTGAGTCGTCTGTAAGATTGGTTCCCTTAAAGCACTTTTGGGGAAAATCTGTTCCATGTTCTCTCCTAGTTTCTAGTGGCTTGGTGACATTCTTGGGCGTGTCCTTGCAGATGGTGTCCTTCCTGTCTTCACATCATCTTCCCTCCTCACACCGCCCTCTCTTCCATGGCTCTCTTTCCCAAGGACATCAGTTATAGTGGATGAGGGGCCCACCCTACCCCAGTGTGACTTCATCTTAACTAATTATCCCTGTGATGACCTGCTTTCCAAATCGGGCTACATTCTGAGGCACTGGGGGGTTAGGACTTCAACCTAGGAATTTTTTAGAAGACTCGTCTCAACCCAAAACACCACATGTAACACCTAACTTCCTCCTCATGGCCCAAATGAGAAAGCAAACAAAAATTATCTCCTTACAAAGGAATACTGAAGAGTTGAGTGTGGCATGGTTTGACTTATAACATTTAATAAGAAGCAAATTTTTTAGATATATACGATATATATATATATATATTTTTATAGATATATATATATATATATATATATATATATATATTTTTTTATATATATATATAAATATATATATATATATATTTTTACAGAGAGGAGAAAGAGAGGGAGAGAAACATCTGTGTATGAGAGAAACATCAATCAGTTGCCTCTGGTATGTGTCCCGACTGGGGACCAAACCCACAACCCTAATATGTGCCCTGACTGGGAGTTGAACTGACAACCAAATTGGCAACCTTTTGCTTTGAGGGACGACGCTCAACCAACTGAGCCACAGAGGTCAGGTCCAGAGTAAAAGTTTAAGATTGCTTGTTTGGTATTCTTAAGATATTCCAGGCAGCAAATGCTGAGGACAGATTTCCTTAATAGGCAGTCACCCACTTAGTACCCACCTCCCAAGATCTCACTGGCACATCTCCTCCTCCCATTTTTCTTTCCTCTTCCATCGTATTTTCCCTTTCTAGCTTAGGTAAGAGAAACAAATCCTTTTCATTCTCTCTTGAACATCTGACAATCACTGCCTAGAGTAAAAATGGGACTATTGCAATAAACAGGTCTAGTCTCCTCAGATGCAAAATGCACCTTGACACAATATGTTACTCTCCTCCTTCAGGCATCAGATAAGCAATATAAAATGTTATCAGGAGCTTACAGAGTATACAACAGAAATGTATGGCTTCATAAGACTGATAGTCCTATAATACAGTGAACAGCAAATGGGATATGGCACTTTTTATAGTAAGGTAATTTTTCTTAAAAACATTTTTTATTATAGTTTTTTCCCCTCTGGAGAGATATTAGCATTGGTAGTTGATAAAAAGTTTTAATGTCAGGAGAAATCCAAATAAATTATTATAATTATTCTCCCATAATGTTTTACATTTTCATAATGATTTAACCTTCTCTCTCTGTGGTAGCAGTTCTAGTTTTGTACGTAGGAAACTATTTAGCATATAATTAATCAACTGACAAATACTCCCTATCTTAAGCAGCACTCTAATATTTAGAATTCAAACTTACCAAGTTAATGCAAACTAACAATCCCAGTAAATAACATTCTTTGTGGATAACATGAAATTTGTCTGTCTTGCTCTGAGATTCTATTCATGCCTGAACACCAATTTCGGGTAATTGGACTCTTTTAAAAAAAGAAATTAGGATGTTTAAGTGTGCCAACAAGAGAATCATTTTGCTTCATGTGACTCTTCTATAGCTCAGATTAAATGTTAGTTGTATTGAATTAAAGTTGAATACAAGCTTTACTTTGCAGCTTGCCCCTATTAAAACTACCATATTGTCATAGCAAGGGATTGGTGCACTTGATAGCAAAACAAACTTAGACACCATATCATAGTAATTTCCCAAGCTGACTATTGCTTTCCTTATTGGGATCTGAAAGTAGGTGTTCATATAGTGAACTGATATTGTCTTTCCTAGTGCATGAAAAGCTAGCTTGCTTTCCTCTCGATTATGGAGCTTGGAAATCCAAGTGTTACCACAAACTCTTTTCTTTCCCCGTCCTTCATTTCATCTTTAACTCTCTTTTTTCCAAGACTCCACCTTGACTTTTTCATATACATTGTTTCCATCACCATTGATCCCCCCACACTTTCTTCTGCCTTCCCCCCCACCCTTTTCCTCTACTAATCACTAAGTTGTTTGTGTTCATGAGGGGTTTGTTTTTGTTTTTGTTGTTTATTTTTTGCTTAACGCCTTCAGCTTTTTCACATTGCCTTGCAACTGCCCTCCTCTGCAGCCTCTTACAGTCCTTTTTGTATTTCTTTGGTGACAGTTGTTACTCCTCTCTTTTGTCTCTGGTTCTATTTACTTGGTTCTTCTTCCCTTTTTTCTTTATGAGTCTGGTTTATCTTTTCAAAGAACCAGCTCTTGGTTTCATTGATTTTTTTTATTGCTTTCTTAGACTCTCGTTTGTTTATCTTCTCTGATCTCTATTATTCCCTTTCTTCTACTCACTTTGGGTTTTGTTTGTGGTTCTCTTTCTAGCTCCTTTAATGTAAAGTTAGATTGTTTATTTGAAGTTTTCCTTATTTCTTGATGTAGGTCAGTAATGGTATGGCTTTGAGATCTGCCTTGACCTGTCCCCACCTCATAAGCGCAGTCTCTGAATGAGCCTCTGGCAGTGTTTGAGTTGCAAGGTGTAGGTTCTCGGTGAGTGACCAAGCGGGAGCAACTGGTGTTTATCAGATCAATGCAGGTTCAAACTCAGTTCCAGTGCTGGGTCAGAGGATACTCTGCAAATGTCCCCAGGTATACCAAATCTATCTGCCAACACTCTGATGCTCACAGACATTTGTAGTGGGATTGCATCTCAGAAAGTCACAGGGTGAGGTCAGAAGAGTTTACCAGACCCAAACATACCAAGATTGCTTGTGAAGAAGGACTCTGCACTGGTCAGGCCTGTGTGGGAAAAAAAATGGCCCTTCTCCTAACCCAGATAACTCAGTCTGTCCATGATGCTGCCTGCAGCCTGAGCTCAACAGATCAGGACTACTGGGAGTCATGAAGAGGGGGTTAGTGCATCCTCAGGACACATCAGGTGCTGGTCAAGCTTGGGGGGAAGTGGCAGGATTGAACCCTTGCCCCACAGGCACAGCACTCAGTCTGTCTCAGATCTGTCCAGACCTTGGCAGGGTACAGCCACCAGGAGTCAGGAGGGTGGAGCCACTTGAAGCCCAGAGGGTGGGGATAGAGAGAGGATCTCCAATGAGGGGGTGATACCAGTCAGGTTTGCAGGAAAGTAGGGGGGATGACCCTTGTCTCACAGCCACACCACTCAGTCCCTGACCCTCCCCGCCCCCACCCCAAGCCTGCCCAGACCTCTACACCCCCACTCAGGCAGCTGATCCTAAGCAGGGTGTGAATTCTGCAGGGTGGCACAGCCGGAAGTCCAGGGGATGGGGCTATTGCATTCCCCCAGGTGGACTCTGTAAAGAGAGGAGCACTCCACTCCAAAATGAGTGACTCAGCAGCACAGGTATCCCTGCGACTGTCCCCTCAGCTCTCTCCAGAGCCACAGACCTCAGTCTCCATTCCAGAAGACTGGGCAGAAGGGCAACTCCATTCCACTCTGCCCTCCTTCCACCAGAGCCCAGGGTGAGCGGCTGCAATGAGATTCTGTAGGTTGTTCCTTTAGGAGGGCACCTGGGTCGCTAGCAGACTCCAGTCTTTCCCGGCAAACACAGTCCCAACTGATTTTCACAGCCAGACGTTATGTGGGCACCTCTTCCTGGCTCTGGAGCTCTGGGCTGGGGAGCTCAGCATGGGTTTGAGAACTCCTGTTCAGGGGGAACCTTTGCAGCTGAGGCATCCCTCTGGAACCTCAGCCTCCACCCGTGAAAGTGGAACCATCTTTTCACATCTCTGCCCTTCCTACCAGTCTTAAGTGGGTTCTTCTATAAATCCTTGGTTATAAGACTTCTTTTCAACTAGTCTTCAGTTGATTATTCAGGTTGATTACTCTATATTTTAGCTGCAATTCCACCTTTGTCCCTGGAGGAGGTGAGTGTAACATCCACCTAGTTTACTGCCATCTTGGATCTTCAAGAATAAAATCTTTTGCAATGGCTTGGATGAACCTAGAGGGTATTATGCCAAATGAAATAAGCCAATCAGGAAAAGACAAACATCATATGATTTCACTTGTATATGGTATCTAAGGAACACAAGAAATGAACAAAATAGAAGGAGGGTCATGGATACGGAGAACAGACTGACAGCTGTCAGAACGAAGGGGTTTCGGGGCACTGGGTGAAATAGGTGAAGGAATTAAATGATAAAAATTTCAGTTGCAGGGCAGTAACGGACATGTGGATGATAGCATAGGGAATACACTCCATGATATTGAGAGAAAAAAGTGTGGGGCCAGGTGGGTGCTTGAAACAACAGGGGGACCACTCGTAGAGCACATGATTGCTTAGCCACTTTGCCGTGCCTCTGAAACTAATACAGGATAATATTAAATGTAAATCGTAATTTAAAATTTTTTTAAAAATTATATTTCCAATTGCCTTCATAAAAATGAAATTCTATTACTGGGCATTCTTTGTAGAAATGGCAGACTGACTTATTTCAAATCAAATCCTAGTGAAGGAATAAAAACCACAAGAAAAGAAAAGAAATATTTTAAAAATTGCTTAAGGGATTTAAAATGCCTATAAGGCAGAATACTCTTGAAGACAGAAGAGCCTAATATTTTAGGCCTGCCTCCTAGACATTAACCAGAAGTTACAAGGCTGAGAAGCTTGGCATTAAGGTGAAAAGTAGGAGAGGTTTAACAGCTGAAAAATCTTCTGAAAATCTTACAAGAACGAGGGCACACAGCTGGATTGCAGGGTTTATCAAGACGAGAACGCTGGTAAGTACTCTGGGATTTTAGTTGAAAATGCCTGGAAAAGAGTGAATACGAAATAGATAAGCCTAGCTTCACATCAACTGAAACTCTGTTTGAACTAAGATTTCCCCTTCTGCTAAACTGCATGCTAAAAGCAAAAACAAATTGTTTTGGGAAGAACTGACTCATATCCTTGAATTTTCTCTATATTTCATACACATCTAGAATTCAATCAAAATTCACCTGGAATACCCATAGATAAAAAAATAAATAACAAAAAATAAAAAACACATACATAAGAATCAATATTGATTTAATAAGATGCTGATTTTAATAATTAAAATATTCATGACATTTGGTAGAAAATATAGAATATTTACAGAGATTTTTACAGAATTATAAAAACAAATTTTTTCTTAACCACGAAAAAAGAAAATTTTACCCTTTGCAACAGGATGGACCTGGAGAACATTATACTAAGTGAAATAACCCAGTCAGAGTAAGACAAATACCATATGATTTCACTCATATGTGGAATCTGATGAACAAACTGAACTAACAAGAGAAACAGACAGACTCATAGACGGATAACAGATGACAGCTAGTTGGGTGGGGGCAAGGAGAGGTTAGGGGTTGGGGGGATTGAGCAGAAAGGAAAAAGGACGTGTGGACAGAGACAACAGTGTGGGGATTGCTGAGGGGAGGCGGGTATGAGAGGACTAAACGGTAATGGAAAAAGTATACTAAAGATTAAATTAGAAAAGAAAAGAAAAAATCAAATGAGTTATATTCGTAAAGCTGCAAAATATAACTGAATTTGAGATCTCCATCTGAGTTTAAAAGGAAATTGTACACACAGTTGAAGACAGAATCAATGAGTTGGAAAATAGGCCAAAATAAAACAACCAGACTGAAGCCCAGGAGGAAAGCCGCCTCATCAGCCAGACTTCCCCTAAGTCCCTCATAGAGAGGACCATCTCCATCACTCTCTTATTATGCTGTTCGCTTTTGGGGCTCACTTTTATTTATGCTGTCTCTTTTCCTATGTGTTTCACTTATATTTTGATACTTGTTGGAAATTTAATGAAAAACATTTTAGGGGGACTCCTATAGAAAAAAAATTGCATTTGTTTCTGCTGGACATCTGAAGACATACATGTTCAACCCAGAAAGAATCCATTTAAATATCAAATAAAACTGAGAACAGAAACTTTCAGAGAGTGTGTTCTGGCCTCAAAATGTGTGAACTCTAACTTGCGGTCTCAAAAACTCAAGTTTTTATATTTTCTCTTCTACCACATGTAATCCTGTGGCAAATGAGTATGTTTTTCACACTTGGTGGAATATTTTTTTTCCCAAATAACCCTTACAGGCACAATGTAGTTCTGCAGGATTCACAGCTTAAAACGAGGGTCTCTGATTCAACTCCATACAATTGTATGACCTAGATTTGGTTTTTCTTCCATTCCTTTTTGTGTTACAAGTAATGCTCTTGGCAAATGAAAATCAGTAGAATCTCTTAGTACACTGGCTATTACATGACGGGCTTACCTTTTTGAAAATACTGTTCCGGTTCTGGTTTTCTGTTTGTTTTGTTTTGGCCTTTAAAAAGTTTTCTTAGTCTTATTTTAACTACATTTTTTAAAGTTTTGAAGTGTTTACATGTTTAAGAAGTTTAAATAAATGTTTTGTTAAATATTTTGGGTCTTTTAGTGTGAAAACATTTTACACTACCAGGAGATTTTGGTAAGAAAGATTTTCAGCCTGTCAAATTATCCCTCTTCCATTCAAACTGTCCTGATTAGATTCATCAGGACCTCCATGTCTCTGAATCTAATAATAAGTTCTGAGTTTTTGTCTTACCTGAGTAATCAGTAGCACATGACAAGGATAATCACTTCTTCCTCCCTGATGCCCTCGCCCTACTGTATTTCCAGGATGCTCCGCCACCACTTCTTTTCCTCCCTGGAGATCCTCGCAGGTGCTAATACTGGACCTTCCTCTTAGCACTAAAGCATGAGAAAACTCGAAGTCTTTGTATTCAGTCTTATTCTCAATTCTCTCTCTCTCCCTCTGATTTCATCCAGTCCTAGGCTTAAAATACTATCTATGAACTGATGGTTTCCAATTTGTCTCCAGCCCCAACTTTCTCTCGAGCAAAAGAACATATAACAATTAACCTTTTGAAATCTCCACTTATATATCTAAAGAGAATCTCAAGCAGAAGTCCTGATTCTTTTCCTCTGACTACATTCTGGCACCTTTCAGCGACGGGCGTTTTCATTGGAG
>PVKM010029536.1:0-17746 GCA_004027735.1 Carollia perspicillata | reverse complement strand
GAGACCTTCATAAAATTATAAATGAAAGGACACATTATGAGCACTTTCTTTGAAGGCAGAAAAAAAAGGGTCTTGCCTGAAAGTGAAATTTTTGGAGTTTATATTCTTCCCTTAGAACACTTGGGAACTTTCTCTGCCAACAGCAAGACCCCTCAAAGAGCTTGCCTTTGCCTTCAGAATTCAAAAAGGTAGAACCACCATGCTTCCCCTGATTGTGGGGGAGCCACTGGGCACCAGGAGGAGACTGGAAAGTACTGGGCTCCGTGTTCCTGTCCCTCAGGGACTGAGGTCAATGCTTCTGGGCTCCTAGGCTCTTCCTCCCTCCCACGTTCCCTCCCCATCCCCGCCAGGGATTCACTCCTGTTTACTTTGGGGAGACTGCAACTTCTGTTCCTTAACATTTAAAAGAAGTTTAAAAGCTTATAAAAAAAAACTCTTAATATTTCTTGGACACCAAATGCCCCTTACAGAACAATATTTTGATGAGTTATGTGTAAATTAATCAGAAGTCTATGTATTAAATTTCCTTTGACATAGACATCAGTGTAAAAAACTAATAGAAGTGCCAGGGGCTCAAAGTGTGTGGGGTTTTCTCAAACCCAACGTGCTTGAACATGAAGAGTGGAAACCCATTTGAGTCAGGCAGGTTTGCTGGTTCCCACCCTCGCCCCCATCCCACGGCGCTCCCCTTCCCCCAGAACCCTAGTCATAATTACGGCGGGAGCAGCATTTCCGGATGGTGACTGGGAATGGCTGGCTGGGGATATGTCACAGTCCCGGTCATCATGCCTGGGTGACAGTAGAATCCAAAGACTGGCTGACACTATGGAGATGTGCAGCCACTGCTCAAGTAGGCTGACCCTAAAAGCTATCTTTTGCTTTTTAAGGCACAGGCAGCTAAATAAACAATCAGCAAAGATCATAAATCACTGACAAAGGTATTTAGATTTGAAGCAGACATAGAAAACAAGAAATGCCACGTTTCTCACTCAAAGATTACCTCAGTCCTGGGTCCCCCAACTGTGGACCCCAGGACTTCTGAGGATAAAGGGCCCGAGGGTCAAGACCGGAGAAGCAGTACAGTTTGGGTGGCGTTGTGCTTGTGTGCGTTCAGACTCCAAACAACACCCACAGAAACAGAGATAACCGCACATTTTGAAACCATACCTGAGCCCTAATATAATTGTTCTTCTGGCTTTTAAAAATGAGTTTTCCATTTCTGTCGATTTGGTTATGTGAACGGGGCGACCACACTAGGTGAGCAGCTCACAGGAAGACCGAGGCAGGTTTTGCTTCTGCCCCCTTGTGTCGCGTAGGAGACCTGTCCCTTCGGGGATGTGCATCGAAGACATCACCACTGTGAGCGACTGCTAACGTTTTGGTGAAACACGTCATGTGTCCAGCGCTGCACAGCACTACCATGCTCCCCAGCAATCAGGAGGACAGTCTTAGCAATCTTTGTCCCCAGCACTAATCACAGGATCCAGCAAGGAGCGATCATGCATTCGAGCTCAGGCCTCAGTTAACTGAGTCTCTTTCCTCGAAAGCTTTCTGTGACCCCCAGTGAGCTGTTGGTACTCTTATTTTTCAGGTTCACACCCTCTGTCCCCTTCAGGAGACTGTGCAGTCTCCAGTGGGTCCGAGGAGGCCTGGAACGACCTCCAGCTCAGGAAGGGTGGAGGTGCAAGAACGCCTTCGTCAGATGGATTCATGCCTTGCTCATCCTTTCCCAGGCAAGCGCTCGCTCAAAAGCTTGGCAGAGCCTGGTGGGTGGGGAAGCGATCCTCACAGAAGCATGCCGCTCTTCCATCCAAAGCATGTGCTCAATGCATGTCTGTTGACTGCATGAGTGTGTGAGCAAATAGTAGCGCTTTCACGGGGAAGCTGTAGACAAATGAAAAGTTCAAAGACGGACAGAGGCAGGCACAAGACAAACTCCCTCCACCTCAGTCAGATAGCTGTCCCCTCCCCGCTAACAAAAGGCCCCCTCATTTCCACACAGAATTGTATTAGGGTTCCACGGGAAAGAAGAAAAGCTATATAGCAATAAAACACCTCAAAGAGAGCAAACAGACAATTTTTGTGTCTTTTTTGTATCTTTCCACTGGCCACCAGTTCTTCCAATCTCCTCAGTCTTTAAAATACAAGAAAGGGGAAACGCAATGGTAGGAACGGCTTCATGGGAACCAGCAGACACAAAAAGACTCAACAATAGAGGCACCGGAACAGCTGGCGAGTCGCATTTGCTCTTGGTGAGATCTGGGGGCTGAGAAAATGTTATCAACCGGGAACAGAACAGACATCAGAAATAACCAATTCCAAACTGTTCTCTCACACTCCTTTCTCAGGACAAGGACAAGGACAAGGGCACACAGAAACAGATGGGCATTCCCACCACCTAGTGACTGCTTTGCATCCCAAGGATTGAGAGAACACCGTTTGCCCAGGCTGGGCCTCTCCTGGCCCACGTGAAATTCAGGACCAAGATGCTTGACAGCCCTGTAAGGTTTGTTCAGGTAGGTAAAGGAGCTAGAGATAAAAAGCATGCATGCAGCCACTGCCGCCCCTGGGTTATGTGTAAATTTGGAGGCTGTTAGTTTATCCTCAAAGAGCTCTGATGCTCATTCAGGTGTTTTTGCCCAAACCTTCACATCCTGTGTTTAGGGGGTGAAAACTAATTTTAACAGTAGTTGAGACCTGCCCTCCCCTAGGTGAAATGCAAGCAGAATAAAAAGAAAGTTACACTTTAAGGCCAAGAAGATAACCCCATTGCTCAACCCTCCCCAGGACTATCTGCAGCCACAGGATTCTGACTTATTTTCATTTGCACATTTGCTGAGCAGAAGAGCCACAGAAATGAGGTCCAGAAACTCAGCCAGTGCTTGACGACTTTGGGGAGTTGAATGTACCCCACCCCCACCCGCACCCCCCACCCCAGTCCAGGGCCTGTTGCGAGACTACACAGACTTGATCCCCTTTCCTTTGATATGGAACCTGTGCCTACAGTAGGCTCTCAGGGCTAAAGAAAACAGCCCTTTCAGAATTCGATTCGCCTCCTGCCCTGGCAGCTGTTAATCTGCCACCAGCTGCTGCCACAATGTGGCTGCAGTGCAGTCGGTGTCGTGGGGGTGAATGGCAGGGGTTCTTTCTTCTTTGGGTTTGATACATCCTTCCTTCCTGCTGCTCCGTGCAGTCAACCTCTCGAGAAGGAGGGAAGCAGGCAGGAGGGAGAGCAGGAGACTTCCGGAAATCTCTTTCTCTTTCGTCCCTGGCCTTCCCAGACTGCCCGATAATGACCCTGGAGACGTACACCTGCCCCCAGTGAAGGAGTTGGTTACTGTCCTGGAGCCCTCCCTGGCACGCCCCCTTGCTCACTTCCTCCTCTTCCTGCCCCCAACCTCTACTCCTCCAGCCTCCCGCGGCTTCACAGCCAAGTTCACCACCTCAGGAAGAGTGAGTCGGAGCTCGGTAATAGTGAGCTTTCAACGCCTCACTCCACGCTGCTTTCCCGTTCCTGGTATCATTCATGAATCTAGAAGCATGAGTGTAGTTTGCAAAGAGAGTATGTAGCATATTCTTCTTTCTGTTAATAAATAATAGTAATAATTACTAACAATTCACACGTGCTGGGGGAAAGGGCTTTTTAATGTACGTTTTTAAACTACCTTAGAATAGGTTTGTTTTTAATGTACTCTCTCTTTCCCTGGGATCTAATGTAAAGCCTAAATTTGGCGTTCTGCAGCTCTGTAAGAGAGCAGGAGGGGGACGCGCCCCCCCACCCCCCTGCCATCACCCAGTTTTGCCAGCACTAGCTTACTAGCTTGGTTTCTCCTCTCCAGTCTCTGCAGCCAGAAAGCAAAGGCTGATGGTCATTTTGATTCTCAGATGACATGCTCCCCCATACCTGCAGCCAACCCCAAGGAAAGGCACTGGTATTTAGAAAAAGTTTGTTGGTACCTTTATTCCTTTTTGCTTCTTTTATTGGTAGAATCTTTATGGCTGGGAGGCAGGTGCACACCTGTGGCGGTTGAGGTCTTTTATTAGGGTACTTACGGTGCTTATGATTCTCATGGAATCAACCCCCGCACTGCCAATTACCTTTACGTTGTTTCGGGGTCACAGATCACACCCCTAATCCCGGCCATTTGTCTCCCCAGTGTGGGTCATGAGGGGCCCGGAGCAAGAAGGCAGAGATGGCCCAACATTCCCACTACTTCTGTTGAAGAAAAACAACTCAGAGGGCACGTCACACAAAGAGCAGGCCGCGGTTAAAGGCCGGCATAATTGCAGTCCCTAAATTAGCGCGGGTCGCTCAGCTAGGGGCTAATCTAAGCCAGACCCCATGTCATGTCAGGCCATGAGTACATCAACATCGCAATTAAAAAGAAAAGAGAAAAATCACCCTTGCTTCCCAAATGTTTATTTTTAACATGGCAGGTCCTTAGTGATAAAATGAGATGCTCAGGCATCTGGAATAAGCAAGAAATGTAATTTGGGTTAATAATCTTGGAAAGGCTAAAGGGTTTTAAATATATCTCCAGGGCCAAGCCCTTTGCATGCTCCCCCGTCTCTCTGTAACATCGGCCACATCCTTTCCAGCTCTGCTGCAGCCTCTTGGTGTGGCCTCCGATCTCGGCCATGCACGGTCTCCCTGTGTCCGCTGCTTCCCCTGCATCCTCCTGCTGACTTTCCTGGCTTGGTCGAGCTCGTCCCCCAGGTCCCTTTGACAGGCCATAGTTCTTAGATGCTCCAAGTTGGGCGTGTTCTTCTCTCTTTAGGTTCTCCTTATACCCACCAGGCCCCGTGCTTCTAGCTACGCTCCAACACTGAGCTTTTACCCCTCACTTCTACCTGAAGGCAGAAATCAAGTCTGGGACCCAAAACACACATGCTTATGAGAAAATGTAACAAACATGCATTGATTTTGCATTCAAGAAAAATTTTGTTTTAGTTGACTTTCAAAATCCAATATACAAACACACCAGGCTTTGCTTCTCTTCACTTTGAAACTCTTCACAGCCTGCAAAGCCTGGATTCGCTGGTGCCATGTGTCTTTGGATTTGCCACTTGAGTTTTTCAAATCAAAGTGGGTATCCGAGACCCATTGTGTTTTTTTCTACAGGTCACATCATATTACAATGTTGCCAATGACTTGTTTCTACTTTGCACAGTTTTATTTTTGCTAGGGACTACTACTTTGATAAAACTTAGGCTTTTTCCTGGCTAGGACCTAGTAAACCCTCTGGTTATAATGCAGTAAATTTTTAAAAACCTGGCCAAAGTTTGGGCTCTACTGGAATTTCACCTTTTTATCAGCAGGACTGTAGAGAACTTTTGATCTTACAGAGAAACTCATTGTAATAGGATTTTTTTTGTGTGTTAATGTAATGATTTAATAAAGACATTTGGCACCTAAATAAGACTCTTGTAGACCATTTTGAACAATGAGAGGATTAGGATCAGCCTATAGGGGTTATTAGGAAAACTGTCTTTTCTTGACTTATTAAAACTCTTCCATCTGTCTGGAGATATATTCATTATTCTTAACTAAAAACCCTCCTGAAATAGAAGTGGTAGAAAAAATTATGTCCCCGTTATGAGGCTTTCCAAACAAGCTTAAAATTGCTTAGAAACAAAAGGCAGGAGGAGAGAGAAAGGGCCCTGTCTCCAGGTAATGAGGTCCTGCCTTTGTGTTTTATCTGCAAAACAGCGCGGTTTGAAAGGTCTGGATCCCATTTCATTTGAACTGAACATAAATGTAGTGCCTGGAATTCTCCCAAATGAATAAATTCTTTGCTGATAATTTTTAAGTGAAGAAAGATCAACAGGATAGGGGCAATAGGGAGGATCAGAGGCTGCAGGGGGTGTGTGTGTGTGTGTGTGTGTGTGTGTGTGTGTGTGTGTGTGTGTGTGTGAGAGAGAGAGATGGGGTTGGGGTGGGGCAATCGAATATAAATAAAAGAACACAAAACCTCATCTAACGTGCCCATTACTTTGGGGGTCTTTGTATTTACAAGAACAGCTGGGAGAGTTCTGGACACAATACTTTTCCTGTTTCATTGTGCCATGCTGAGTTCTCTCTTGGAATACTCCCATAGATTTATTCCCTCTAAAAGAATCGCTGCCGTCTATCACTCATGTTAAACCCTGCCGGTTCCCTGCCCCATCCTGAGGATGGCAACACAACAAACCTCCATTCCTTCCATCTGCATCTAATCTTCTCTCGGCTTCTGCAGACTGGGTTTGCTCCCCTGGATGGTGGCCCAAAATGACGCCCATTTAGGGTAGGTACGAGGACACACCATGGAGCATTTCTCTCTTAATTTTCCTCGAGTTTGTGAGGTCTTGCTGAGCGCACTCGCACCTTCTGCAGCAACGGAGACGGCAGAACTCTGTGGGGTCACCACCGTGGCCACTCTCAGGGCCAAGGTTACCAAAGGAGGAACCAAATACTTTGTTGATACAAATCTGTCCACCAAGTCTTGAGAAGTTCTGCAAGGGGCTCATTCTCCTTCGGGCTTATTGGTCTCATTTAGCTTCTTTGTTTGAAAAATGAAAGAAAAAGAAAAGACCACTGAGTCTCTTCCTTCTTTGGCCACTGGAAGAAACATAGAGAAAAAGGAAAACAAAAATTAACAAAGGGAGGACACATGTCCCTCCTCCTTCCTTCCCCTCTCCCCATCCACAGGCAAAAATCTAATAAAGATGATTAAATTACATGTCTTTTCCTCCCATTGAAATCCAGTGCATACTATTCAAATATTAGAACTCAGGAAATAAGGCAGGACAGGGTCCTTCATGAAACCTTAGAAGGCAGCACAGGGGTCTGAGCTGGAGGTCTGCCTGGCCGGGCGGCTCTAATTAAGAAATCACCCTGCTGAGCAGAACTTAATCTAAATAAAATATAAAAAGGAATCCAGTAAAAACCATTACCTCCTCCCCTGCCCCTCATGTCCAGAGCCCCGGTGCCCCTCAGTCCTGGGAACTCTTCCCTCCCAGTACTGGGAGTTCTATGTTGTTCTCGGGCCCCACCGTGCAACCAAGTAGAAAGACTTTTAAAGAGGAAGCTGGGTCTCGTGCCGGTCTCTTGCTGTTTGGCCAGACTTTTCCAGGGCCAGAAGCAGATTTAGTCAATATTGTTTTGGTTTGGAGGGGCATGGGGCATAGGATTTGATCAGGGATTGATGAAAGAATTGGACATATGGCCAACTCCTCTAGCTTTGCCAACCCATAATTTCTCTGTAGGGTGGCTGATTTCTTGCTTGTCCATTGCTGCTTTTGATGGAGTGGCCACTTGAGAGCAAAGGCCAGATATGTTTAATTCAGTGTGTTCAACGTCCTTGTACAGGTCAGTGCTTTAAACTGTACAGGGTCAGCCTTAGACCCCTACTGTGCCCAGGTCCTGGTTTATCCTTCTGATGATGGGTAACATTGGTTTATGCCTCATCTATATCCATACCCTCTAGGAACCTGTTTTGTATTTTCACTATTGACCTCTATCGGTGTGTTATTCTCTTTTACACCTTTGTGGCTTTCCACGGGCTGCCATGTCTGCCCACAATAGTGATTCTTAAACTGTTGAAAACCCATCGAAAGTGATAGACCCCCTTCATGGGGGGGAGGATGCACATATGCTGTATAAACACAGGTTTTGGCAAAGAATTTTAGGGAGTACCCAACCCCTCTGAAAGGTCCATGGCCACCACTTTAAGTGCCATTGAAAGGTTATCCTTTCCCTCTTTTCTCCTCTGACGAAGACTCAAAGATCTTCTCCTTCAAACTTGAGACAGGCTCTTGTTTCTGACCAGGTCCAACCTCACGCTCTGACCTTGGACCATTTAGTCTAATTTTAGCAAGAATCCTGCTGGATCCGTTCTGCAAAACTTCCTCGCCCTTATCATCTGATCAAATTCTTTATCTCAGCCCTGGACATCTTATCATCCTGACCAACTTTCCACAAGAACCCTGTCAAGTTGGTTTAGCCAGAAGCTCCCTACTCTTGATGTTTCCACGTAGTAATTTGTCATCAAATGACCCCCCATTCTGCTCCTCGGCTATAAATTTCTAGTAGTGCCTGTTGTATTCGCAGCTGAGCCCAGTTTCTCCCCACCCCCAAATGTCATTATAGTAGCCTGTCTTAAATAAATCATCCTTACCATCTTCAACAAGTGCCATAAGTAAGTTCTCCTTAACATATCCCATTTCAGGAAAGGCCCTACTTTCCTCAAGGAGAACTCCAAAAAGCCTTCGCTGACCTACCAGAAAGCTGTGAACAGAACTCTCACAGAGGTGGGAGTTCTGACGACCCTTTTGTCTAAGTTGAGTATATCACAATGCGGTAGTTATTTGTTTGTACGTCAATCTTCCTGTAGACCAGGGGTGGGCACGCTTTCTCTGAAAGGTCCAGGCAGTAAATATGTTAGGCTTCATAGACTATGTGGCTTCTGTGGCATCTATACAACACTGCTCCGGTAACAGAACCAGCCACAGACAGGCATCAATCAGTGGGCATGGGTATGTCCCAGTGAAGCTTCAGAGGCACTGAAATTTGAATTTTGCATCATTTTCATGTATCACAAATTATCCCTCTTTTGTTTGTTATTTCAAACATTAAAAAATGCAAAAGCATTCTTACCTCACAAACTATACAAAAACAGACGAGGGAGGGGCAGATTTAGTCCACAGGACATAACTTGCTGACCCCTGGTCCAGACTGAGTGGAGGCCCTCAGAGGTAAATCTTAGTCATTTTTTAGTTTCATTATCTAGTTTCTCAAAAGTAATTCCTCTTTGAGTTTCACTAGCTATCATTAACTGATGCATAAAATGAGTGAGCAAATAAACAAACATATAACCAGTTGACCACAAAAATTTCCTTGGGACAGATACTCAATCGAACAACCATAAATGTGACTTTGAGGACTCTGCAAGGGCCCATGTTTCTTTATAATTAGGGATATAGTATCTTCAGTGAGCTCCCAAAGTTCCAGTTACAAATTCTGCAAGTCTCGGACTATTCTACAAGTCACTGGTAGATGCCAAAATCTTCTAGAGCTGTTCAATATCCATATAGTCAGAAAATACCTCCTTTCAAAGACAAGATTTCTTATACCACTCCCAGCTTTGGCAGAATCATGACCTTAACCTTTATGTGGTACTCAGCTTCCAACATAGTGATTCCTACCCCCCTACCCCAGTATTCAAGCCATTGTGTAATCCTCTCTTTCTGAGTTCGGGCTAAAACTACTGACTCACTTCTCTTTTTTTTTCACTTTTTTGTTATTGTTGTTTAAGTACAGTCTTCTGTCTTTTACTCCCATCCCAGCCCCTCCCACAGTGCTCCCCACCTCCCTCCCATTTCCACCCCCCTTAGTTTTTGTCCAGGTGTCCTTTATACTTGTTCCTGTAAACCCTTCCCCTTTTCCCCTGAAATTCCCTGCCCTCTCCCCTCTGGTACTGTCAGCCTGTTTTCTGACTCACTTCTAATCAACAGAATCTACAAAAGTGATATGCTGTCACCTCCAAAATTAGTTTGTGTAAGACGGTGACTTTGGTTTTGTCATCACACTGGCTATGGCTTTTTCAGCTTGCACTCTGGTGGCAAGCTGCCCTGTTGGAGCAGCTGCTGTGGCAAGGAACTGAGGGTGGACTTCAGCCAAGAGCTGGTGAGGACCCAAGACCCTCAGTCCAACCACCATCGAGTAAATGAATCCCTACAATAACCACATGGGTGAACTTAGCAGCAAATCTTTCTCAAGTTGAAGCTCCAGATGAGACCACCAGACAGTCCAGACCAACACTTTGATGAGTCTTGTGAGAAAATTTAAAGCAGAAGACCCAGCTAAGCCACACACAGATTCCTGACTTATCGGAACTGGGCGATGGTACATATGAACTATTTTAAGCTGCTAAGTTTTGGTGCAACATGTTATGTAGAAATAGATAACTAATACATCCACCTATATGACAATTGGATGTATATTTACTCATTTCCCCACCAAGATGTTAAGTTCCTCCAGGGGAGGGGTTAGTGACATCATACTCATCTTATCCCATAATAGGCATTTACACAAATGCTTGTTAAATTGACTTGTATTTTGAGTTCCATTGAATTCAGTTCATTGAAATAACAGCAATGATATATAAATATGCATCAGTGGACAGATGAATCAGGCAGTTGGTTAGGGCAAAAAGTTTTTGAAAATTGAGAGAGAAAAACATTTGAATTTATATCTATGGTGTCCAAACTTTTAGGGGGGGTTCGTTTATCTTCAAAAGACTTCAAAGTTGGTACCACCTAACAACACTAAAGAGACCTTCGCCATCACTGACCCAACCGTACCAACTTCCCTGTTAAATGGTCAGTCTCGTTATTTAGGCAATTCTCCTCCCTTCCCTTCCTTAACATTGCATTGGGCAGTGAGAAATACTCTAAGGAGAGAGGAGAAGACGAAAATAGAGAGAACTGTAAAAAAGTTGGGGAAAATGGAGAAGAGGAAAGAAAAAAAGCAGAGAAAGGAAAAGAACATCAAAACACCCAAGCAAAATCCAGAGAAATGATTCAAAAGAAAGCATTTGATTTTCCTCTGTCTAGTCATAAATATTTTGACAAGGGGTTTGGCATTTATCAAAAAAGAAAAAAAGAAAAACAGAAGTTGTCTTCCCGAGGACCCAAAGCTCTTGGAATTCAATGACCTAATTCTGTATAAGGTTGCAGAATAGAGATTGCCACTCTTGTCTGGGTCCCAAGGCATCGAGCCCTCTGTTTTCCCAACAGCACATGGCGCGCCCCTATCAGAGGTCAGGAATAAAGGACAGAGGATGTAAGGGAACCGTCTGGACACTATGCTTAGAAAACATATTTTTAAGTCACTGTGGATTCTCATGTGCTATCTTACTCTTTGCTTATCGTAGCAGTTAAGTCAACTTTTCATTACTTTTGCAGACATTATATAATATCTTCTTCCCCCTGTCCCAGTCACCAGCTGTTGGTGAGCCAGCCTCATCCCAGAATGGGATGGGGGTCGGGCTGCTTGAGCTGAGTGACTTTCATGCTGCCATTTGAGGGAACTGGTTCCCAGCCATTGAACAAACCTAAATTGTCTGCAATTATCACAGAACCAAATAGATCTCAAGAAAGAAACCTGAGAGTGTCCAAAGGTCAAAGCAGTTTGACCTAATTACTTTAAGCCTAAATGTTCTCATCTGTAAAGTGGGGACAATAATAATATGTTGCCTCATAGGGTTATTTGGGAGGTTGAACATGTATAAAAACCTCAGTCTACTAACATTTCAGGGGGAATGATTCTTTGTTGTGGGGGACCATCCTGTGTATTAGAGGAAGTTTAGCAGTATCTCCGGCCTCTACTCACAAGATGCCAGTGGCACCGCCACCTACTTGCCACCACCCCTCCATCACGACACTCAGAAATGCCTGCGGGCATTTCCAAATGTCCACATTGGGGCGAAATCACCCCTGGTTGAGAACCACTATTCTAGTGCTTAGCATACAATTATTATTCTGCAAACATCAAACGTTATTTTTATTATCCTTAAAATTATTACTAACAGCAACATGACCCTGCTGAGGTAATAGTGTGTCTTCCATTGAATACTTGAAGTACTGGCTTTATGTCTGCACCCTTTCAAAAGAAAGGACTGAAAAGGGGAAGGCCATGAATTGGATGACAGTCAGATGGGAAACCTACTCTCTCCTGCGCAGCCTTCTTTCATGCAAGGAGAAAGGGCTGCCATTTTGTCCTGCTCCGGGAACAAGGTACATGCCTTAACCGCACAGTTTGTGAGACATTACAGATTCTTTCATTGGCATAAGCTTTCCAGCCATAGGCACTACTTGTATAGTTGACTCTTAAAGGTGCTCTTGGAGATATCCAAGGGTACCACCGCTCCTACCCAAAAAAGGAAGGAAAGGCATGTTCAAGAACTCTTAACAGAAGTTACTCCCTTTGCATGTGCGCGCGTGTGTGTGTTGTGTGTGTGTGTGTGTGTGTGTGTGTGTGTGTGGTTTTGTGCTTGTTTGGGTTTACGAGTGCGTTTTTTGCCCAAATTGTCCTTGCATATTCTAGAAGTGTTTGCTTTAGGTGTTTTGATACCATGCTGTTTTGAAGGTACAGATGTTTTTCATGGCATGTCTTGTGTTAAGTGGACAAACTGAGAGGTGAATGCTGGTGATAGATGGAGGGCAATATTCCTCAAAGACTTTAACAAAATATATGCTAAAAGCACAGGAAAGTGGAAAAAAGATTTCTGGGGGTCTGGGAGTGGCCAGCTGAAAATAAGAACTTTCTCTCTACCTCTTAGTTTTATCTTTAGCATTCATGCACATTTTATTTTCTCCTCTAAATTTTTTGTTCATTTGTTTCCATGTAAAATGTGTAAAAGGACTCTCCATGTTGATCCCCTGCTTATCAGGTAGCTTTTCTGACTCCCCCTTTTGAAGCATGCACAGTGCATTTAGACGAGCTCGGGCCCATTCAGGGTAATATGGCTGTAGCCCACAATGCATTTAGAAAGGAAAGATCATGGCATTGAGATCGGATGCACCTACAGGAAAATTTGTTTTTATTTTTAAAAAAGTTCTCATCCTGCCCTGACCAGTGTGGCTCAGTTGGCTGGGCATTTTCCTACAAAGCAAAAAAGTCACCAGTTCAATTCCTGGTTAGGACACTTGGGTGGCAGTTTCAGTCCCCATTCAGGGCACACACAAGAAGCAACTGATTGATGTTTCCCTCGCACATCGATATTTCTCTCCCTCTCTTTCCCCCTTCCTTCCCCTCTAAAAAGATTAAATTAATAGATTTTTTAAAATCCTCATCCCAGCAAATCCTCCATGTAGGCATTTATCCCTTGTTCTTTATTTTTTCCTTTCTTAGCACATAGCTTTGCTTTTTCCATCACGTTAAGTGAATTTTTTTCTATCCGCCATTCCCACCACGCACAACGATGCCAACTTCCTCACTCTCCTTCTGCATTCTGCTAAAAACTTTCCCTTCCTAGAGGCCTGTCTCTCTGTGACCTTCAAGTTCTCCAAAAGCTGTGTTGAATCAATCACCCATGAGGATTTCCCTGATGAACTGCACTCTGTAATAGCCTCTCTTCCTGCGCATTCGACATATCTTATCAGTTGAAGACACAGAGAAAGTCTCTTTAAAAATACAACAAATTCACTTTGGTGTCAACCTCTTATTTTAAACTTTCTTCAATTTTTAACCTAAGGATGGCTATGATAAAGTGGTCTCCACTTGAACCTGACATTGATATAGTTGTATTTCACTAATCACAAGTTTCTTAGTAAATAATAGACTCTGTCTTTATATTTCACAGTAAAAATATCAACAAGAGCTACTTACAGTCTCTCCTAATGGCCTGATTGTAAGCTCCTTGAAGGCAGGAAACTTAACTATTTTCCACTTCGTATTTAACTCAGTATTTAACTTGTGGACATTAAAAAGCTTCAAAAAATATATGTTGAATGAATCTAGGAGTGAATGAGTGACTGTATTTTTCCAATTCGTTTCTGTGAGAGCTGTAGTTGATCTGAAAATATTGGCAAACACATATGTATAATACCTTGTCAGTATCATGCTTGTGCAATCTGTTTGCTGACTTGCAGTTGTTGGCTAGTTCTAGACATGGTCATCAGGTGTCTCTTGTTTACCCTTGACCTCATCCATGTCCTTCAGAGCACCAAGCACAAGGGATTGCCCGAGGTAGGTACCTTAGAGACTAATGGAATGAATGTCATTTGCTACATAATACAAAGAGCATAGGCATAAGATTTTGGAGAAAAGGTCATCAGTCAAAAAGGAACGATAGCAACTTGTCCCCAAAATGTTTAAGGCTAGGTAAAATGTTTGTAGGGGGAAGGAAAACTATCTGATGAAGAACGATGGACACGTCTGGAGATTAGGATACCAGGACCTAGACTGGCTCTGAAAATACTGCCTCTTCTTCTCACTTCTCAGGGTATTGGAGTAAGAATAGGAGCATGATAATTTTTCCAGATATTTGTGCTTCATTAACTGCTGTCTCCCAGGTAGGGGGAAGGTCTGTCTACAATGAGGAGGCCGTAGTCTTCTGAGCTGTCAAGGGCTTAATTAAAAATCATAACTTGTGTTAATAATGAGTGTTATAGAGTGCAATCCATATGGATCTTTTCACTTATAGATGCTATGGGGACTTTACAAGTACAGACAAGCCAGCAGTCACAAATAGAAGCAATTACATCAAATAGAAGCAATGACATCAAATGAGGGCAGGATGTATTGATTAACACAAGAAATAGCAGGAACTGGGATCATGATGGGAACCTAGTCATCAGTAGAAATTGGGGTGATGACTTTGCCTAGACTTGGTCCAATACTGGAGACTCTGAGCACTTTCCTAGCATTCACTTCCAAGTAGGAAGTTAGAAAGCAACACTCAGAGCTTGTGTGCTAGACAGTACCTTTACAGCGACAAAAGTTCACATGAAGCATTGCCTCAGGGACCCTCTGCACTCCTAGTAGTCTCAAGTGGTTTGTTTGTGATGTCTTGAAGTCCATTGTGAGTCAACTAGAGACCATGTTTAACAGCCTCTATCTTCTGGCCCGTTCAGATTCCAGTGCTCCTGCAGCCAACAGGTCCCATTCAGGCTGGGCTTAACTGGTGGCCATAGTCAGAGCTGGCACTTAATGAACCACCTGTAAACTGGGCCCAATGACATCTACCACCGGTGTTGTAATGGCCCAGAGCCTGGTCCACAGTCAGCATTAACAAGGGCTTGCCCCATGGGAAAGACCAATACCTGAACACCCACCCAACTTCACACCTACACTTGGACTCAGTTTCCTTGTTGGCTCTAGTGGAGCATGCTAACCAGGAGAGCCAAGCCTACGGACAGCCAACGGGAACTTTCCTGGAAAGCCAGTCCACATACAGCTCATGGAAGGCGATGAACTAAATCTTTACCATGTGAGTCTAAGTGATGCAAGGAATGCTCCCCGTGAAACTTTTAAATGACTGTGATGTGCTTCCTGCATAATTCCCGGTATTGAAGTTGTTTCCTTCCCTTATAATAACCGTCCACTAGGTAGCTTGTGGCCAGCGGGCTAAGAAACAGAAGGCAGTTGGAGTTAGCCTCCTGAGATGCCAAGTGGAGACATTTTTCTCAGGTTTCTGGGTGGGTTTTGAAGCCAACACCCTTGAAAGGGCACCAGAGGCTGCATGCCACAGGCATCTGGGACACAAGGCCTACACAGTATTTTTGAAAAGTCAGTATCGCTCACTGACGATAAAGGGGCATTCACTGTGGGCAACGGTGCTCCACGGGAGTGGGTGGAGTTGGGGCTACCAGGCAGGCCTCGGGCTGACTCTGCAGCCAATTTTCCACCATCTCTAGAGCTGAGTAGATGCCAGTACAGCTTAAAGCCTTCAGAGACACCCATAGACACAGATAGTGAGCCCCCTACTCCCCGGCCCCCATCTTTTCCATGGAACTTAGCGCAGCTACCAGGGGCGTCATCCCAGAGCGTTAATTTTTTCCCTGCTTGGCTTCCCACACTCTGTGACCACTTCGGGGTGTGCCAGGGAAAACACTGAGAGCCTAGGTAAACGAAGGGGAACCCAACATTCACCAGTCTGGCCTTAAAATAGCCGGTGCACCGCCCCCTTCCCAGAGAGTACACAGGCAGCGACTGTTAACCAGTGTGCTCGGCACCCGCCCACCCCACCCAGACGGCTTACCCCGATCCCCATGAAAGCCCATCTCAGAGACAGGACAAGGAAGGAGACAGACTTCACTGCCTCATTCCCTTCACACCACCGCCAACCCTGTGACTTAGGTGTATATTAATGAACACAAAGTGACCGGATGCGAACTAGTGCACAGCACTGGGCAGGGTGGGACCTGGGTGAGATGCATGTCTCGGGCAGGGTGGAGGGTTGGCGGAGCAATCAGAGATCACCAAGAGGAAGAACGTTCCTCGAGGACAGGGGAGGTCTCAGGAGTTACAGGACACACCCCAGGGCTGGGCACTAGGGCAGAAAGGAAGATGTCTCCACAGCGTGGGCCCTCACTCTCGAACTTGCCGCGATGTCACAAGCCTGTGTATTGTGGGTGGAGTGCATGGGGGGTGGGGCGAGAGGAAGAGAAGGAAGGAGGGGAGAAGATGTCCCCGTGGAGTGAGGATAAGGGGCAGTGTATAGTAAACACCGCACCGGCACCAGCTCTTCCATGTTTTCCAAGTTCTCTCCATGTAGAGTTGCCGGATTTTGCATGTAAAAATGCACGAGAGACCGTTAAACTTGAATTTCAGATCCACGACAAATGCATTTTGCAGGATAAATGCACTATTTGGATATATTATATTTTTTAAAATATACTTCTATCAGGAATATGATGTTCAGTTAAATTTGAGTTTTAACAAACAAATCTATTAGTATTACTGTGTCCCGTGCAATATTTGTGACATACAAATACTGAAAACAATGCAGTCATTATCTGGAATGCAAACATAAATGGCTGCTCTGTATTTTATCCTCCATTCTACCTCCAGGTCTTGCCCCCCCTCCACTAGAATGAAAATTCTCAAGGGCAGAGATGGTTTCTTCCATATTTCCTCTGGAAACATTAATGTTGTTCATTCCACATGTTCTTTTGTATGTACCATAGCATGAAAAAGCATAGTAATGTGGATAAGTGTGCACCCTCTGCAATCCGACTGTCCTGGCTTCACCTGTGATTGGCCTTGTAATCTTGGGCAAATAATCTACCTCCTCAATTTCCTCATCTGCTAAATGGGGAAAATTAGACTTGCCTGCCTTAGAGCATTCTTATAAGGGAATGATATGGGTAAAGCATTTACTGTACCATAGGCTCGTGAGAAGTTCTCCATAAATGTTAGCTATTGTAATCACCACGTTATTATTATTGGATATTTGATAAATAAGAGAGTGTGATAGAAAGAAACTAGCCCGTGTGGGTAAGAGACCTGCCTGAGCTGACCACTGGGCTTCTTCACCCAGTTCTGAGACCTTGAAAGAGACTTTGTCTTTCTGTGTTTCTTTTCCTTGGGTTTCCAAGAGTCCTTCCAATTTGAAAACCCTGTAATGTAAATAGATTAAATGGATGAGAGCCAAAGAGAATAAAAGCCGTGTCCATAGAAACATGCATGGGGTTAGAAAGTAGAGGTACAAGGGGAGCACGGTGTTTCTTTAGACAAAAATGCCTGTCCCCAAATGCATGACTCTGGCCTTCGCATGGCTCTGATCCTAGGAAGGTTGGGTTTCCAGAGACCTACACAAAAGACAACCTACACAAACGAGAGCAGAGTTTCTTCCTCAGTGCAGATTTGCACCAAAAGGATCCTAGTGCAAGGCCGGGTAGGAGAGCCTCCCCAGGAAGCAGCCAACCTGGTTACAGTAAATAAATTCATGGCAGGCCAGGGCCAACCCAGCAGACAAGCCACGGTCCCCACCATCCACAAAGCCCTGCATGGCCCAGAGTGAGTCTTCGGTGATTTGCAATGTTTCTGGATAATTTTAAATCTTACTAGTAACCTTTATAACTACTTCTCACCACCTCTGAGAAACAATCACTTAGCCACAAAGAAAATATGTGTCCCTCTCATGTTTTCCGAGGAAGGAGTGTGGGCACAAACAGGCCAGGCACAGACAGACAACCTCATAGCAATGGCTTCTTCCCAGGCAGCTCTTTCCAGTATCAGGTGATAGAGGGATGGAGAGGG
>PVKM010029535.1:0-17730 GCA_004027735.1 Carollia perspicillata | reverse complement strand
AGTTTTTGCTGTGTTCACTGCTGATGCCGATTTCATTGCTTTCTAACTATTTGGATTTGGGCAAAATACTTAGCATCTCTGACCCTCAATTTCCCCATATACAAAATGGCAATAAGGAAATTCATTTTTCGGAGTGGTTGAGAGCAGTAATACTCAGGGAACTATTACTACACTAGTTTTTATCTTTTTAAAATGTATTTATTTATTATTTATTGATTTACTTTAAAAATGTATGTTATGTAGAGCACCGTACGTTAACCAAGGAGCCACAAGTTCATACTAGAACAACACACTTGAGAAGTTTTGGGTATTTCTTCTGAAGGGGTCACATAGACCTAATTTGGATAGATTTAGGAGAGAGAAATTACTGTTGATTTAAACAGAGGGATCTGGTGTAGAAATAAAAGAAGTCAATGATTAAGACCTGCTTGCTCATTAGCACTTGCATGGCACAACTGTGACCAAACCTAAATTTTTGTTGGCTGGCGTGGCAAACCAAACATCTGGATTGGCCAAGAACTAAAAAAAAAAAGAAAAAAGAAGAAAAAAAAAGAGCAAAAGGATCTGAGAGATACTACAAGGTATCATAGAGTCCATGTATTTTTAGGAATACCCGTGACATTGTAAGTGTGACTCTAAATGTTCAATGCTGATCATGAACTCCAAAAATGTGAAATGAAATCAATAATGAACACTTCTAGAGGTAGATTTTTTGATGCAATAAACAGTAAACACTTCCAGTCTGAGAATGCAGGAGAGAAGAAAAATAAAATCTAAAAATGATATTTGTCTTTTACCGCCTGGCTTATTTCGCTCAGCATAATGCTTTCCAGTTCCAACCATGCAGTTGCAAAGGGTAGAAGCTCCTTCTTTCTTTCTGCTGCATAGAATTCCACTGTGTAAATGTACCATAGTTTTTTGATCCATTCATTTACTGATGGGCACCTAGGTTGCTTCGAACACTTAGCTATTGTAAATTGTGCTGCTATGAACATTGGGGTGCAAAGGTTCTTTTGGATTGGTGTTTCAGGGTTCTTAGGATATAATTCTAGCAGTGGAATTGCTGGGGCAAAAGGCAGATCTCACCTTTAACAGGAACCTAAACAACAAAACAAACAAACAAGCAAAATATAACCAAAGACATTGAAATGGAAAGCAGAATGACAGTAACTAGATAGGAGAGGGGAGGGAATTTCAGGGGAAAAAGGGAAGGGATTATAGGAACAAGTATAAAGGACACATGGACAAAAACTAAGGGGGGTGGGAATGGGAGGGAGGTGGGGAGCACTGGGGGGTGGACTGGGATGGGAGTAAAAGACAGAAAACTGTACTTGAACAACAATTAAAATAAATAATAAAAATAAATAAATAAATTTTCCATTAAAAAAATAAAAATGAATTGTAAGTAGCCTTAAATCCTGACCTCCCATGGCTGTTCACTGCCTGTTTGAGTAGTCCTGACAGCTTCATTGTATAACAGCACAACATAACCATTGACATTCTGAGTGATGACTCCTAGTTTGAGTCCTATGTAATACATTTTGGAAATATCCCCACATAAAAGTGTTTAGAGTTATGAGTGGTTTCATTTATTTTATAATTCAGTTTATTAAAACATCAATTTTTTGATGATTCTGAGTTTTCAATGGTTTCTTTTTTTCTGTAAATTCTTACCTGAGGATATGTTTATTGATTTTTTTTTTTGGAGGGAAGGAGGGGGGGAGAGAATGGGGAGAGACAGGAAGAAAGAGAAGGGGACAGGGTGAGGGGCAGGGAAGGGGAGGGAGAGGGAGGGGAGGAGGGGAGGGGGAGAGAGAAACATCAGGAGCCAGTAACATTGGTTGCCTCCCGTATACCCCACCAACAGGGGCTCAAACCCACAACCTAGGTATGTGCCCTGACGGGGAATCAAATCCGCAACCTTTTGATGTATGGGATGATGCTCCAACCAACTGAGCCAGCCAACCAGGCCCAGTGGTTTCTTAGTTATAGAAATTATCCTTCCAGAAAGGTGTCATAGATTCTTTTTTTAATTATAGTTTACATTCAATATTGTTTTGTATTAGTTTCAGGTGTACAGCATAGTGAGTAGACCAGCATAAACTTCACAGTGTCCCCCCAGTATTTTCAGTACTCGCATAGCTATTACAATATATTGACAATATTTCCTATGCTGTATTTAGCATCCCTGGGAGTATCAAATAACAATTTAAACCTTCTACTTCCTTCACTCATGTTTATATTAATCTAGTGTTCACAGAGTTTATTCCATTTGTGAGGCACTGGTCAGAATGTATTCAGAAGTCTGATTTCTCACTGTTTTTAATAGTTCTTTTCCTTGAGAAGAAAACAATGTGTCAATACACCTAGAATTTACAGGAGACTGCAGTATCTTTCCAGGCTTTGGGACGACTACTTGGAGCAAGCTGCAGGAGCACAAATTTCCTAACCCGCCCCATCATCCCTTTGCCGCCTTTTCCTAATCAGTGCAGCAAATGAGAAAATGTAAATGTAGCATGTGGTAAATCTGTGGCTCCTAAGAAATGCAAAAAGAAATGAGGGAATCATTTACCCAATTTAAACAAATATGTAAATATGCATTTTTTCTCAGTAGGTATTATCAAAGGGAGATGAAAAATAACTTTTTAATAGGAATCTATGAAAATGCAGATTCTTTTTAATGGACCCAAACTTACTGTTTCAGATATTTGTAATGCTGCCCTGGGAAATGCATAATTACAATACTTTTAAAGCTAAATTTATTCTGTTCAAGGCAAGAGGACTTTCATTTAGGTGGAAAATGAACTATAAATCCAAATTCAACCTGAGCATTTTTTTTTCTCATTATTGCTTCTATTTTTAATGGTGACTTCTGAATCTGTGGAGGGTTCAGAAACAGACTCAAATACGTTTGCTCATCAGTGCTGGCCCTGCCCTGTGGTGACTTGCACATTCCTCACAGTGCTTCTGGGTCAGACACTGACGGGCTAATGCCTCACTAAGCCAGCGAGCCCTTTATGAACACAGAATCTGTATCACCAGGCAAGAGTCAGATGTGCGAAACACCCACGGAAAGGTTGTCCTCTCAGTGAGTGCTTTAGTCAGGTTCTGAACCGCAGCGTTGGGCCTCTTGGTGGTATTCGTACATAATCCCCCCACACGACTTTATCTTGAGATGTGTCTGAGAAGCTGGCGGTCATTACATGTGCACTCCAGTCCAGTGTTGTGCAGGCCATTTGTTGACTACATGCCATGTGCCAGTTGTTCTGCATGTATATGTCATTATATCTATTTCATTGAGAGCCTCCACAATCTCCTGAGGAGGTTTTGCAGTTGCCTTTTAAATAAATGATTAAATTGTCATTCGAGCAATTTAAGCGCCTCTTCCAAAGTCACCCACTTGGTAAATGACAAAAAAGGTGGGACTGAAATTTCCTACAATACCATACTACTTCAGAAGTGGAACTTGGTTATAACAAAATTCCATTATATTTGGGTGTGCCCCCGTGCCCTGCCTCCGGCCTAAGGAGAAGCCAAGCAGACCGTGTGCCTGTCTCATTCCTCTCCAACACTCCCCCACTTTGCTGACCACCCAGCTTTCCGTCTAGTTGCCCATTACCTTGTCTCCACTCACTATTCCTTCTATTTTTAATTTGCACCCCCCAAAAATCAAAATTTCATACTTATTAAATTTTGTACAAATACTTGCAATATAATTGGGCTTCATCATAAAATGAGACTTATAAGCTTAAAATGAAGTACTTTACTTTCCCTGCCTTTCAAACTAACAGAGGTCTAGCACCTCAGAGAAGTCAAGAGTCCTGCCCCCTGCTTAAATGTTTTAAAGTCTCTACGCTTGGCTATATAAAAAAATTTTCTTTTTCTCTTCAGTCTTACATCATCTTCAGATGCTAATCTTGCCCTGGAGGCTTATGAAAATCTAAAAACAAGTGTAAATAAAGCAATTCTCCTTTAACATGAAGAAGAGTAAAGCATTTACACTTCTCCGGAGTCCGGTTTCAGAGGGCGATTAGGCTATGGACTTTGCGGCCACACAATTACTCCTGTGCTTCACTTCTCTCCAAATTCCAGTTACACTGTAGACCAGTCTGCCTTGAAAATTATTTCTTTTAAAGCAGCTTTACACTTACAACAAAAATTGAGCAGATGCAGAAATTCCTTACACACCTCCAGCCCCACACACGCATAGCCGCCCGCATTCTCAGCAGCTCCCACCAGAATGGGGCTGTTCCTTTTTTAAACCAACGATGAACCCACGTGGACACACCGTAATGTCCGTAGTTCACTCTGAGGGTTCACTCTTAGAACCACACACTCTGTGGGTTTGGAAAAATGTGTAATGATGCATAGGCATCATTATGATATCATACAGAGTATTTTCACTGCCGTGAAATTCCTCTCTGCTCTCTGCTGTCTGCCTGTTCATTGCTTCCCCGCTCCAGTTCTCACTACCTCTAATTTTTATTGTTGCCGTGGTTTTGTCTTTTCCAGGATGTCATAGAGCTGGAATCATAAAGTATGTGGCCTTGTCAGATTGGCATCTTTCACTTAGTAATATGCATTTAAGGTTCTTTCATGTATTTTTATGGCTTGATAGCTGCTTGTTTTTTTATGTATCAAAACTTTTTACATACTTAAAAAAACCCTGCTAAATTACTCCTCCAGAGGGCAGTATGACCAAGTCAGTGGACATCCACAGACTAGGACTTGGCACGAAATAGGACAGGTGAGAGCAATGCTGTTAGATAAGAAGAGGGCGATGGCTGCATCTTTGTCTAATTTTCTTTCTTTCATTCTCAAGGGAAAAGTCGCACAGCAGATCCCCAAATGGTTCACACAAGATTGAGAGGAGGCATTTTATTAGAATAGTAGTGAAGCAAAGCAGAACCATGGAAAACAAAGTTTTAAAGGAAATGCATTATTCCAAATACCTACATTTTTTCTCCCCTATGCCTTTTTTCTCCAGGAAAACACCTACTCTCTCTTGAAGGTTTCTATGTGAGATGTTAGTTGTTTGTTTTTTTTTTTTTAGGAAACCCTTTCTAATGAACACTCAAGCTCTGGATCACTACCCTTTCTATGTAGTCCTAGAATACCCTGTATTGTTCATACCCTAATTATTTCTCACACTGAATTACTATGGTTGACTAATTTCTCACACATAGTGTACAATAAGCTTCATGAGAGTCTGTATTCACTTTATATGTCTATGGCCTATTAATATATTTAGCACATAGTAGCTTTTCTATATGTATTTTATGAAAGTTAACTAAAACATGAATTTAATTATACACACTATTAAATTAATTACAAGGAGGCCATTAGCCTGGTGTGGCTCTAATGCTGTGGCTTTCTAGGCAAGCAAACCAAATTCTAAGCCTGTAAATTCCTCAAGACTATGAACTCAAAACCTAAGGACAATAAATCACAAATAGCCAACTAGGCTGTAAGCTATAGCCACTTAAACAATTTCCTTTCTTTGATTCTGTGCTTTGTATAAGTTTTGTCCCTAGCTGAAGGGCTCCTAACCACTTTGGTCAGGTTTGGTGCTGCCTGACTAAAATCAGTAAATGCTCAAACAACTCTTAATTTTTAGACATGCCTCAGTTTATCTTTAAACAACACACACACACACACATTTTTTTGGCAATTATAAGATACGTGGGAAGGATTTCTAGTATCAAAAGCTAAGATTTCTGGATAAAATGCATTAAGATATTTTTAAATGCATCACTAAGTGGGCAGAAAAGAAAGAATGATTCTGAATGTTCAGAAAGGAGAATATTCAAATCAAGGGCAGAAGGGATGCTTGATGTTATTCTTCTCCTAGAACACTTACAGATTCTCGCTTGTCTGGAGCTGGAATTGAACCAAACCTTGCCCGGAAGAGAGAAAAGACAAGATCCTTCTACTTGTTGTAGCTTGGGAGTTCAGATCAGACTCTTATGTGAAACCAAGATTCCCCCAATGGAAACCAGTGGGAAAATGTAAGACAGTGAGTGAAACCGCTTGCTTATTTTATTTTGACTGTGGGTGGAAGAGGAAATTTCAAAAAATGTCTGTATTATGAAAATCAGCCTGGGCTAGTTGTTTTAAGTTGATCCCAGGTAACTGGCAAAGATGATACCAATCCTTTCTGGGAGAGGATATATTAAATCCAAGTACAAAAAGTGATACAAAATAAAAGAAAATAACTCCAAGGGACATGACTAGAAAGGTAGAATCAATCTCATAAAAACTATAGGTATATAAATTTAAATGACCAATACAGGAAATACAACTAGTAATTTTTATATTTTAAGAAATCAAAGTGGACACTGGCAGTATGATACATAAATAAGAAGTTTTAAATGAAAATAGTCTGGAAAGGGAACGAACTAATTATTGCTATTGGAGACACACTGGACGAGTTGCTCACAGATTACTCTGAGATGAAGGAAGAATCGGCGCACCAAAAATAAACCTAACAAAAAGTTCCTGGAATGCAGGACAGTGAGACAGGCAAAAAGAAAATATATGTGGAAACATGGGATGAGAAGAAATAGTAAGTCCTCATATATATTTATGGTTTCAGCAGGAGAGAAAAGGACTGTCCAAGAAGAAACACTTGAAAAATTAGTGGCTTAGAATTTTCCAGAATCAATGCAAAAATCTCATTCTTCAGATTTAAGACAAGCTAACGAACACCGAGCATGATGCTGAGAGGAAATCCACACTCAACACGTCATATTCCAGCTGCACAAGAGCAGGGGCTGGAGAAGGTCTTCAGAACAGCCGGGGGCGGGGGAGCGAAGGGATGGAGGTGAGAGATGGGCACGTCACCCACGAAGGAGTCATTTTCATATGGCTCATTCCTCAACAGCAGCACTAGAAACCAGGAGATGAATAGTAATATCGTCAAAGTACTGAAAGAAATAACTACCCACCTAAGTTTTTATAAAGAGTGTAACTATCATTCAAGAATAAGAATGAAATAAAGCTCATTTTCGGGCCAAAGACAAAAAGCGATATCGTAGGAGGGGCTTTCAGTTCCAAGTCAGCCTCCATTGGCCAGTTTCTTTGCTTGTTCTTCCCCCTTGTCAATTCCAAAGGAACGAGAGAGGGAATGTGAAGACAGGAGGTTCCCCTTAGCCACCGTGTATGTAGAGGCATAGATGGGACCTGGGGTACCCTTTAGAGGCTGTAAAAAAATATTTTTTTAAATTTTAATAGTAAATGAAGTGGACTATTGTTCTTACTTCTCCCAGCTGCTGCCTTGGGACATAGCGCCTGGTCCACCCCTGCGTGGCTCAGACCTCTGTCTGCCCCAGGTCCCGCCATGGGCAAAATCAGGGCCCCTCAGAAGTGCAGTGAGATGCCGAGGAAGGGGGTTAGGGAAGAGTGGCTGTGGCTTTATGGTTCATGAAGCTCTCCGTCTACATTCGTTCCTATCACTGTGTAGCAGCACTGTTAAGCCATGCACATTTACTATCATTTCGGTGTCTGCAGTCCAGGAGTCGGAACGCGGCTTAGTGGGGCCTCTGCGAAGCCATGCTCCAGGTGCTGGCGGGCGCTGAGGTCTCATCTGAGGGTGGCGGCACAGTATTCCATGATACCATGTCGGCATCGTCTATTTACCAGTCAAGAGCGACAGATACTTAGTTTTTTCTTCCTATCTGTTGCTACTGGTGACAGTATGACAGTGAATGCCATTGTGTGCCAGTCAGTTTAAACTGTATGGGTATATCTGCAGGATAAATGTCTCCGTACGAAACTCTGCGGTCAGAGGGGATGTGCATTTGTATTTTGAAGATATTACCAAATTGTCTTTCATGAGGTGCACTCTGTACCCACTGCGCACCCCCCCCCCCGCCCACCCCACCACTGCCCAGTAAGGTATTAAAGCATTTGTGTCCCACAGCCTCTTCATAGAAGTCAATCAGCAAACATTTGCATTTTGGCCTATCTAGTAAGTGGGAAATAGTTCCATAGTGTGGTTTTTTTAGTATTTCTTTTTTAATGAGTGAAAATGAGCACTTTTGTATTTTATCTTTGTACTTCCTTTCCTATGAACTCCATTCACCTTCTTAGTTTTTTTTGCTCGTTCTCTTATACTTTTTTGAACTAATTTCTGAGCTTTTTTTATGTTAGAGAAACTAGTTACTGTCTGGATATGAACTACAACTTCCTTTTTTTAAACCTATTTGTCATGTGTCTTTCGAGTTTTATGTTTGGCCATGCAGAAATTTTTGGTTCTCGTGTCAAATATATAAATCTTTTCTTTACGGCTTCTGTACTTCCAGTCATATTCTGAAAGTCCTTTACAACCCCAAGGATATAAATTAGTTAATTCATATTACATATGTGTTTTCATTTTTTATATTTAAATGCTTACTCCATTTGGAATTTGTGCTGATGTATAGCATTAAGTTCAAGTTTTGTTTTAGAAAGCTATCCAACTGTGCCAACATGATTTATTGGTGAAGCCTTATTTGCTCAGTGATTTGAGGTGCCATTTTTATTATGTATTGAACTCCTGAATGTATTTCAATCTACTCTGTGAATTATTGTTCTGTCCCTGTGCTGCTTTGTGTTAAATACAGAGGCGTCATTACATGTTTTAATACATGATGTGGCTTAGTTGCTCTCATCACTCTTCTTTTTGTAGACTTACCTCTGTCTGTGTATTTTCTTAAACAAATTTAGAATTACTATAGTTTGACAAAAAAAAAAAACTCGGGAGATTTATTGAGACAACATTATATTTTTATTGGGATCCCATTTTATTACATTGAGTGAATTATCCAGATTTTCCTTTGTATCACTTAGAAATGGATTAAAGTTATTTCTATGGGCCTATAATATTTCTTAAGTTTAATTCTAGCAATTTTGTCTTTTCTGTTGTTATTGTATATAAGATTTTTCCAATTATAATCTCACAGTTTATGTTAATGATTTTAATATTACACTCAAAATCATACTAGTCATATGTTAAAATCATACTGTTTTTGTATATTTCATACGTACCACCTTGCTAAAGTACCTGATGCTATGTAGCAGTTTAAAATCGTTTTTTGTGTTTTATTCACTACATATTCTGCATACATTGAGAGTTTTAATTCCTCATTTCTGATTTTCCTACCTGTAGTGTTTTTCTCTCATTTAATTTTATTATCTAGTAATTCCTAAACAATGAATTGAGAGTCTCATGTTATTAATTACTTTCGTGGAGATACCTCTGCTATTTGCCAGTATGGATGTTGGTCTTTGGATTAAAATAGGTATCACATTAAGGGAGAGTCTGTATATGCTTAGTGCATTAAGTGTTTTCATCAAGAATTTTCAATGAACTTTGTGTCAAATGACTTTTGAAATGATGAAGAGATTTTTCTCTTTTATCTGTATGATTAATAGATTATTTAATATTAAATCATCCTTGCATTCTTATAATTAATCTTGCTATTTCTAGATGAACTATTCTTCTTAAGTGGTGCTATATTCTATTTCCTCATATTAAACTTAGAATTTTAAAAAATATTTTATTCATTTATTTTCAGAGAGAGGGGAAGGGAGGGAGAAAGAGAAAGGGAGAAACATCAATGCATGGTTGCCTCTCACACGCCCCCTACTGGGGACCTGGCCCGCAACCCAGTCATGTGCCCTGACTGGGAATAGACCTTTTGGTTCGCAGCCCGCACTCAATCCCCTGAGCCACATCAGCCAGGGCAGAATTTTTTTCATTGACAGGCATAAGTGATATTGGTCTATGTCTCTAACATGATCACATTTTGGGGTTAATTGATGTTATATTTACACAAAAAATTGTGGAAGTTTTTCTTCTCTTACTGTTCCTTGAAGTAATCTAAATAACATTGCAAATTATTTGCTCTTTGAAGGTCCAGCAAAATTTTTCTGTGAAACCTTCTGAGCTGTGTGATTTTGGTGGGGTACTTTCTGACAAACTGATCTATGGGAATCAGCCTATTAAATCTTCTGATTCCTTATGAGTCTCCTTTTATAAATTCAAATTTTCCTATAAAATTATATTTCTCCTTATTTTCACATGTATTTTGCATAGCATTCTGTACAGTAGCTTTCTCATGGTTCGTCATACTTTGAAATGTTCTCGTTAACTCCCTTTTGGGGGCGAGAAGCTGGAAACTGATACCACATTTGTTCCCACTGCAGTTAGGAGAGACAGAGCCTGCCTTTGAACCTGGCCTTCCGCCTCTGTTTTGCACCCGCCCTGCTAAACCTCATCGCGCGTCCACCCAGTGCCTCAACAGCCTGCCTCAACAGGGCACAGAAATACAACGCTGCTGTCGGAGGGTGACAGAGTCTCCTCTAAATGATGCTACTTTTGCTAAGACGGCATTATAAATTCTGTCAAATTTCCTCACTGAAGATATATTCTGGCCGTCCTGAAATCAAGGATGAAATCAAGCAGCCTGAATGTAGCTAAGAGGACACTAATCAAAATGACATTCTGTCATATATAAGGCTAAATAAATTGATTTCTTCTTAAAAAAAAAAAGCAAATTAGACTCCATTGGTTTGTTCTGACCTTTGCAAAAGAGTAAGAGGTGGTAGAGGGTGCAACTCAATATAACCAGGCCTGAATTTTCTTAAGCAAAATTATCCCACAGAAATGTTGCTACTTGTTATTCCAAATCCAGAGTGGAAGGGTTTGTTAATATCAATTGTTTGATTGAAAATGGTAAGTATAAGCAATATATAATTTAGAGGCAGTGTTCTTGGAAACAGGGTTTATAGCATAAATGTTGACATATTAATTCATTTAAGGTTTTAGACTGACATGAAAAAATGATTCCAGGGGAACTATGATTGAATCTCTCATGTAAGTGTAATGGAGTGACCGACTCTGCTCCACCGTTAGTGCCAGGCAGCTTCTAAGCTTGCATCTGAAAGCGTCTAGTCCAGGACAGAGTGCAGTGCTCCATCAGTCTGGGAGCCTGAACTTGGCAAAGGCCAAGGCATCTTTGGTCGTGGACTGACTTCACAAGGCTGAGGACAGTGATCCCACGACAGTCTGCGTGGTCTGTCCCTCACTTACCTCTCCAGCTTCTCTGTAGCTTCTGCACCTGTGTGTTCATGAAATGTCAGTGACTGGGGCTGGCTTTTCAGTTCCGTGAATGTGTTTATCTGCCACAGGACCTTTGTGTATTTGTTACCCATAGAAACAACTTGTGTGACTTTGTTTGACTTTTTTCAGTCAAAAAAAGAGGCGGCACAAGATTCAGCTCACCCAAATGGCCATCTAATCTCTTATACAGGACAATAGGCTCTGATCTGAGTTCTGCGTTCTTACGGAGCAAAGTGTTTGTAGCAGCTGATTTCCTGGAGACGAGATGCTCTTTGTTTTAATGGCTCTGTTTGGATCCACACTCACATCCTCATGCTTGGCAGAGGTCTGATAGCTGGACAAATGGGACCTAATTACATAGCAAAAGCAAAGTATTAATGTTAGAAATAAAATGCATAAATACCACCACCTTATAAAGTTCAAGGATCATGAGTTGTGAGTAACTCAATAAGATCCAGGGTAAAGAGATTACTAAAATACCAATGCATGCAAGAAGTATAGATTAAGGGACTTTGAGTAGACGAAACCAAATCTTTGAAATTGTGAATATTTTAATTCTGACATTATTGGCTTTTCCTCGCTATTGACAATTCAACCAGGAAATGCATGTAGCTTTTTATTCTATAATGGTTTCTTGTTCTATACTTTAAGTTCCCTGCTAATATTTACATGGATTTTTTTGTCCCAGTAGTTCATCCATACACTAGAGATTATAGTCCATCCATACACTAGAGTCCATCCATACACTAGAGTAGTCCATCCGTACACTAGGATTGACCTTCCCCCCTTCTTCCTTCTCAGAGGATATATTAACCTACGTTCTATAACTTTTATATTGAATTGAACTCAACTAAAAACACTAAAGTGTAAGTATATTTAAAAACTACACAGTGTTTTAAACAAGCTGAAGTTATGAAAAAAGCTTTTTCTTAATTATGTGAAAATGAGATTCAGATCTAAACTTGTATCAATAGAGAAAAGTCTTCATTATTACTCTATGTGATAAAATGTATTTATCTGTATGTGATTTAAAATGTATTTAATACCACAAATGAAACTCCCCAGTGAACAGATATTTGGGGGGGGGGACTTTTCTCTGTAAATGAAAACATCTTGATAGTATCTTTTGTGACTTGAAAAATGACAGCTTCTTCGTGACATTTTTAAAAGTTCTTTCTGTTGCCCTTGGTGATAACTAGTACGTAACATTCACATATATCAGCAGCCAAATTCAGTAAGTTAACCTCATAAAGCCCCTCTAGTCAAAAACCTCACATAGAGTGTTATGGTTATGATTATGCTTTTTTATTCATGTTCAGTGAAATGTATAATTTTGATATCTATTTTATTCATTGTTTAAATTAATAACATCTCCAAATGAAAAGTGTAATACAAAGAATTCAAGATCAGTTTGTATCATTTAATTAGTTCAATTCAACTCACATTTATTAAGCATACGCCCTCTACTGAGCAACGGTAAGAGATACACAGACAGGGTGTGGTTACACTCCAGTGTTCACAGTCTGGTGGAGGAGAGCGAAACTTGGAGAAATAACTGCTTGCAGTCACTGCCAGATAGAAAGTGCACGGGGACACATGCTGCATGTGGGGGGCCCATTTCGTCCAGGATAGAGTGGGGGCTGCAGGGAGTGGAGATGGAGTGCAGTGAGCTTTACAGGGTGACACAGTTAGCTCTGGTCGGTGTGGTATGGGGGGAGCGGGAAAGGGAGCCAATACTCTGAATGAGGGAGCCATTTGTGCAAATTCTGGAGGCAAGAAACAGCTTGTCATGTGTGGAGAATTATAGTAGTTCCACGACTGGAGCATCGCCATCATTTTCATGGTCTTCGAATATTTCTTTCTAAGGTTGGACAGCCAGACTGTGATTGAACTTCAGACTCAGACAAGTCTGGATTCCAATCATACTAGTTGTCTGACACAATAGTTATCATCTGACTGACTTAGGCAAGTTATTCGTCTTTGCTGAGCCTCCCGTGCCCCATCCATAAGTAGGTTAATAATGTTTGGTTCCTGGGGTGATTGTGAGGAATGAAATAAATAGCACGTATTGATGTTATGTCAGTGGGTGCCTAGTGCAGAGCAGGTTCTCGAACAACAGTATCCTTGACCTTATTCTTGTTAGTTATGTATGGTTGATGCCTGTGTATGGGTAGCTTATGTGTTGGAGGATTGGGAAATAGGTCATGACCACGGATTCTCGTGCCATGTAAATGAGGAAATTTTTCTCTCTTCCATGGCTGTGATAATCCTAAGGCTATCAGGGAACAGTGTTTTTAATCTCGAAGGAAACTGTGTAAATCTATAACTCTTACTAGAGAATAATAGTACTGATACCTTACTTTTGTATTATACTGTTTTAAAGTACTTGCACATAAAACCTGTGAAAAAATACTGTTGCTGGGAATGACACTGGTGCAGTCACTGTGGAAAACAGTATCAAATTTCCTCAAAAACTGAAGTGGGAACTGCCTTTGATCCAGTGACCCCACTGCTGGGACTAAGAATCCTGAATTACCAATTCAAAAGAACCTATGGACCCCAATGTTCATAGCAGCATTATTTACAACAGCAAAGTGCTGGAAACAGCCTAAGTGTCCATCAGCAAATGAGTGGATCAAAAAAGTGTGTTCATTTACACAATGGAATACCACACAGTAGAAAGAAAGAAGGAACTCCTACCCTTTGCAACAGCATGGATAGAACTGGAGAGCGTAATGCTAAATGAAGTAAGCCAGGTGAGGAAAGACAAATACCGTATGATCTCACCTATAAGTGGAACCTAATCAACAAAACAAACAAATGAACCAGAAACATGGCAATAAAGAACAAACTGACAGTGACCAGGGGGAAGTGGGAGGGGGCAAGTCAAGGAACACGGACAGAGGACCCACGGGCACAGAAAATGTGGGGGATTGACAGTGGGAGGGGGTAGGACAAGGCAGGAGAGAGTGACAGGGAATAAGGCGGGACAACTGTAACTGAACAATAAAAAGAAGAAAAAATAATAGAACAGGATGGTAACTAAAATAATAAAATAAAATACATATAAAAATTTGTGAAAAATATATGGGAAAAAACCCATCACCATGTTAACGTTTGTGTATCCTGTCAGATAGCAATCTGGTTTCATTCTTTCGCATTCTTTTTGCATTATTTTGCAAAAACAAACTGGCTTTCCAATTTTTTCAATAGCTGAAATTTATAGAATGTTATTAACTAATGTTACCCCATGAAATATAAATAAATAAATAAATAATACACTACTGAAATTAGTCCCTTTTGAGAAGTCAGTGAATTAAGCCAGTAAAATCAGTAAATTAATCAAATCTACATATTTTGGCTCTTAGTCTCATTTTATATTGATCCTATCACCTTTCTATGAGAAAAACTTATTAGATTTATATTTCTTGTGCGCTAGTATTTTTGCTGTCAACATAAGGTAATGTGCCATTACGTAACACTATCCTGTTACGTGGAACATGACTGGTGTGCAGTGAACCTCAAATGGAATGATATTAAAGGTGTGTCTTCTGCCGTAGCTGTGCACACCAAAGCAAACAGACAAACCTAAGCAAAAGCCCTAAAATAAAGATAGGGAGACAAAAATTATAGTTTGTATTTGCCTTAAACCAGCAGAAAATCTCCTACTTTCACTACACAATGCACACATGGAGTTTCTGTTATGTGAATGGCATTATGTTCCTGGGTTGGCCAAAAAATTCATTCAGTTTTTTCCGTACGTAGGCTCCAGCAGGGCTTGGTTGTCTTTAACTTCATTTGAAACAATTTTATTAGATTGCATTGTGACAGCTGTCATATCAGCGTACATTTTTTAAAAACATCAAAATTGGTGAATTTTGTTTAGCCATTTTAATATTTAAGATGGAAGAAAATACACATTTTTGGCACATTTTCTTAAAGCATAATGCACATTTTGTTTTATTATTTCAAGAAAGGTCAGTGCAACTAAAACACAAAAAATGATTTGTGCAAAAAAAGATTTGTGCCATGTATGAAGAAGGTGCTGTGACTGCTTGAATGTGTCAAAAGTGGTTTGTGAAGTTTCTTGTACTGTTGACATTTTGGCCAAATAATTCTCTGCTGTGGGGCAGTCTGAGGCATTGGAAGATTAGCAGCATTCCTGCCCTCTGCCCACTGGAAGCCAATAGCAGGAGAGTGCTGACATACTCAAAATATCCAAATCAATAAAGTTGTTGGTGAAAATGAAAAATGTATCTTTCATGGAAAAAAACAAAACAGTTTTTTGGCCAACCCAGTAAGTAGCAATGGGACATACACATAAGAAAAGGGGTGGGCTGTCGAGGGGAAATGACTGAATCTGTTCTATTATATTTAAAGGTCACTTAGCATCTCACTGAGGCTGGATGAAAAGGAGAAAAGAGCTGCCCTGAGGCTGTTGCAGGAAGGAGGGCATTACCTGGGGCAGCGCACAGGAGACTGGGAAGGGCAGGGTCAAAGGCTGGGACTTTGGAGAAGCAGCCAGCCCCTTCATTCACATAGGACTGAATGAAGTGGTAAGGGTGGGAAATAAGGAAGATGAACACCAGGATTAAAGCTGTGGTGACCACAATATCTTCTTGTGAAAACACAAACCAGCAAGTGGGATGTAAGAAGGAGCTGCCATCCCTGACTGCTCTGTCCAAGGGTGTTCATTCCACGACCTCTTTGTGCATGTCTTCCAAAGTCTGAGCGTGTCTATGTGTCTAAATATGAGGACTTCCCAAAACTGATGAGGTGAGTTCCTTCATCAGCATTAGGAGTAGCTGTACTCCCAAAACTTGAGCTCCAGATAGGGAAGTCAGGAAGAAGAGTGGATTTGGGGAAGAATTCGATGAATTTCATTTTGGATATGTCAAGCTTACTTTATATTTAATGATACTTGAGGAACTAATATCTTTTCTGAAAATTAATGTTTGACTTGTATCTGGAAGTTCAGGTGGCTCAGTTGATTCAGCGATTGCCATGAGAGTGTATGACTGTTAACTAAGTAGGACCAGGGATACCCAGAAGGGAGACTAGAGTCCTGTGACACCTGGCCAGCGGCAGCAGTCCACCCATCCTTCCCACCTGTTTCACCACCTTGAAGACTCTGAGTCCCCTTCAGGGGCAGGCCAGCGAATAATCACTCATTTACCAGCCACACTGAATTAGGATAGTCAAAACGCCAATTGCAAAATGAATATTTGTATCTCAGCCTGCTTTCATACAGTGCTAAACTACCACCCTGTGTGATTTAACAGAGAATATTTGGGAATAATTTTACAATCCATATAAAACCAGAAAGAAGTGTTGAGAAAAAGATGTCCGAATTAGATGTTTCCTATTGCACGACATCAGGAAGTAGGCTGGAATCTCTGAGCCAACCACAGAACCGAAAGAAAAGATGAATGCAGTTCCCACTGTGGGTCGGGGATTTCACCTGTCCTTTCCTGTTTGGCCTTGGCAGCTCCGTGAATGGTGTCCTTGTTGTCTTTTTTTTAAAAACCTGGAGAAAAAACATAGCTTCAGTAAGTAACACATCTATTAGTTTCCAAAGTTTAGATGCAGATTTCAATCCAATCCTTTATGACCCCAAAGTCCATGCTGTTTCCATTCTAATTCAGTGTCCCCAACCTTGCACCTGGGACAATGCGGTAGTGCAGTGATTTTCAACCTTTTTCATCTTGTGGCACACAGAAACAAATTATGAAAATTCTGCAGCACACCAAAAGATATATTCTGCTGATCTGACAAAAAAATGTATACTTTTCATTTATTCACACCAGCTGTTGTGTTTCCGTTGTCATTTTTTTATTTGACAATCTAAGAGAAAAATGGTCAGTGCCCCTGACTAAACAGTCAGGTAATGCATGTTTTAAACATTCTTGTGGCGCACTTGTTGAAAATTACTGCAGTAGTGTCAATGCAAATAGAAGAATTTAAAAATGATAAAGTGTAATGTAAGCGTGATAGGGAATATTGTAATTAGTACCCTCTAAATCAGGGGTATCAAACTCATTTTCACCAAGAGCCACATCAGCTTTGCAGTTACCTTCAAAGGGCTGAAATAAGTTTAGGACTGTATAAATGTAACTACTCCTTGTCTGTTAAGTGGTTGAAACTGCATTCAGCCCTTTGAAGGCAACCACGAGGGTGATATGGCCCCATGGTGAAAACGAGTTTGACACCCCTGCCCTACATGGTCTAGAGGTGCTTGCTTTCTACACGCCTGATGATTTATTTCTAAATTACTTAGTTTGTTTAATCCTGGGATTTCAAATCATACAGTAACTTTAATCTGCTAGAGTTAGAGAAAGGGGGGTTAGAGTAACAAAGTCACTGAGCATCAGCTGTGAGCATGTGTCATACGAGGGGGTGGATCATGGAAAAACCAGAAACCGAGAAGAAACAGTTGCTTTTGAAGAAGAGAGGACAAATGGAGATGAAACCTGCTACTGACAAGCAGAAAACACTTATATTATGAAGCATCCGTTGAAACAAATACAACATTGGAACAGTTTTCCTGAGACAATGGTAATAGTTTTCTTTTTTAAAATTTTTATTTTTATTGTTGTTCAAGTACAGTTTTCTGTCTTTTACTCCCA
>PVKM010029534.1:0-17732 GCA_004027735.1 Carollia perspicillata | reverse complement strand
TGGTAGGTTTCTTTGGAATTGGCCTGGAGGTTAAACTAATGCATCAGATAGAAAACATCTTTATCCCTCTTTTTTGCTCTTCCAGTTTGCTTAAGTCCATGCTTAGTGACCTTTTTTAAATCACATGCACCTGGGAGTGTTATATTGCCCACATTCTGAATGTAGGGAATAGCTCTTAGAATTGTCCCCCATGTTTTTTTTAAAGACTTTATTTATTTTTAGAGAGATGGGAAAGAAGGGAGAAAGAGAGGGAAAGAAGCATCGATGTGCAAGAGATACATTAATTGGTTGCCTCTCCCACACCCCCAACCAGGGATCTGGCCTGTGTCTTGACTGGGAATCGAACCAGAGACCCTTTGGTTCACAAGCTGGAACCCAGTTCACTGAGCCACACTAGCCAAGGTGTGTCCACTGTGTTTTACTGGGATAACAGAAGTCTAGATTTATGGGGACTCAAACAAGGCCTGAGAGGTTGGGAAGGATGGCCAACGGAAGTAACATTTCAGCTGAGATTTGCAGGAAGAGGAAAAGTGGATGTTTTCTAGGTAAAGCGAAGAGGAGGATGCAGGGGCTAGTATGGGAGAAGGAATATTGTGTTTGGAAAAGCCCTCTTTCTTCTCAAAACCCTGACATGTAAACTCCAAAGAAGATCTTCTGGCTTGGACCCTTTAGCCCAAGGCATTTTCTTGTGGAAGTTTCTCATGGAAAAGCTTTTCTTTTAGCACCTTATGGAAAGGGGAAATTGTAAGGAATATTCTAAGGCAGTCAGTCTGCTTGTAGGCGGATCTTTGCCTACTTGAAAATGTACGTATAACATGTGGACTACTTAAAATAATGTGAATCTTATTATTCTCATATGACTTTCATTTCAGTGTGTTTTTGTTTATACTTTTCAGCTCATTACTCTTTCTGATGCTGATTACCCAGTTGGCACAATACCAATGTTTTTCACCTTCCCTTTTCCCTTCTTATACTTAACTTTGGGCCAGACATCCATCCACTAGGCTTCTCCTTTACTGTGTCAATTTCACCACTGATAACTGCTTTATTAAACGTTTTGATGAGAAAGGACATGAAAATTATTGCATTACTGGGTTATATGAAGCTTTTCAAGTTCCTGAATTTTGTTAATAACTCCCCTTTGTTGTTAGAGGTGTTCAGTATTCTGTATCTTATTAATATATGACTAACAAAAGTCATTTAAAGTAATTTTATTTCATGTTTCTCTGAGGATTTAGGTGTTCCAGAAAGAACTTTTTAACTGTTTAGTTTTTTTTTTTTTTTTGAACTCATGGATTTTGTTTCTCCCATTTCCTTGGAATTTAGATTCAGAAACAGACAGATGAAACCCTGGGTTCTTTGATAAAAGCACTGGTATTTTTAATTATTTCCACATCCTTCACCTTCTTAAAAAGTTTGTGTAGCATTGAAATTGAGATACTGTAGTGTTATAAGGGCACTTCACTTGTACTCAGCTGTGCCAGGGGGTGGGTAGGAGGTGGGGTCTCAGTTGAAGGACGGGTTTCCTTTGTGCAGAGGGCGTGCCATTAGCCTAGTAGTAAACAAAGCAAGTTCTGTTCATTTTCTTTTTTCTTTATGAGGGTTCCTGCATGCTGACACTTAAATATAGATAACAGAGTAGAATGGGGTCTTCAGCCAGTGGTGGTGAACATACACACCAAAAGTAGGTAAAGGCCCTTGATCTGTATGTTTATTTTAAATATTTAAGGAAAAATGAGAGAATGATAAGCCAAAGCTGCTCAGATTATAACTCACATATTATTCAGAATGTTACATCAGTTTAGAGTGTCATAGAAGGAGCTCTTTTATCTGTCTTCCATTTTACTTGTCCTTTTCTTACTTCTGAAAAGAAAAATTATCATAGTGAGAGTGACCTGATAGTGGATCTAATCAAATGGTTCCAAAGGATCAAAAAATAAGTTTGCAGGAGAGGTTGATTTTTGCAGAGATACCCAGAATCCCATTGGAGAGAAAACTGTCAGAACACAGGATACTTTCTGAGTATATTTATATTTATATGAAATTTTTATTTCTCTGGGCTCAGACATATAGGGTCTGCTAGATTGACTTATTAATTATAAACATATTCCTTAATTAGTTGGTGTTTTTCAGAATTTTTCTTTATCTAATTAGGTGAATTGGATATATACACACATATAAACATATAAACATATCTAGTTTTACTTATATTAAGTAATAAATTAAATTTTATTTTTAGAGTTAATTTAACTAGCATATTATTAGCATATTACTGTTGATTCCTGAACATCTCAGAACATGCAAGAAAATTTATTCCTTTTAATTGACTCATTTGAATCTTACACTTTTAAGAGAACCTGTCATCATTCACTGATGACATGCTATCTTTTTGAGACCGTGTTTCTCCTGAAAAAAAGTAGTCTTTCTAATAAAAAATAACTTTATGAATTTCTAAAGCATTTAAAAGAATTCCAAAGATATCAAATATCCACAGTAGATTGAAAATGGAGTCTTTGAATTTCCCACTGGGAAGTCTATTTCTTCAGAAAAATATTTTCCTTGATATTTCTTTTCTTCCTGAAAATATACTCTTTTCTCTCTCTAAGGGCTAAGTAAATTGGTTTATGTAAAAGGAGATTTTAACCATTACCTAGCCTCAAACCAAACTTTGCCCTTGAGGCTTGAGAAGAGTTTCATTCATACAAAGAGAAAAAATTCATTCTCTTTATCTTTCTCTCTTCTGGGGGTGGTGATGCAGTGATAAGTGACAAGGTATATCCTGATTTGGACCATGACAGTAAACTTAAGAATTGTAAATACACACACCTGTGTGCACACAAACACAACTGAAGTTCACCGAGAATGTAAGAACATGAACATTCACTACTGCCTACTTGGGTATAAGGTGGGTGAGGACCCTACCTTTGGGGTTGCAGTAGGGCAGTACTTGTTGGGATAACATTACTTCTAGATCCAGAACTCTAGAAATATCATGCACATCATTATATCCGAAAGTTTTGAAATGTGTGGTCATAATTAAGGGATTAACCTAAATTCTCCTAGTGCAAAGAGGTCACAAATATCCTTTTAATTCTTTTTTGTGGGATTATTATTAATATAAAGGTAAATATAGTTTTCTAGAAACCTAAATTCCTGAAATATCTAAGTTTTGAGAAATTAGCTCAGTATTTTACAAACACTTTAGTACAGAGTAACTCATTTTTTTTTAGTAGTCATTGGAAAACCATCCTTTCATTTATCTACAGTTGGCCGCAGTAGTCTTTATAGACAAATGTCTATGAATTCTATGTTGTTTTTTAATATCAAGATTAATTTACTAATATATATTTATTGTATACCTTTCAGTCATTTGTAGTCACTTCAAATGTGTGAGCCTATTTCTAGTTTTCCTTATTGCTGTGTTGCTAGGTAAGTGATATAGCTGGTTGCCATTTTTAACAGCCTCATGAGGTCATGTCTGTTTCCATGCCAACAGATCCTCTTGGGAGAGTATTTTCAGTAAAAGCCCTGAGGTGGTGACTCCTTTGCAGCTCCAATGTTGCCAGCGCCTGGTTGAACTATGTAAACAGTGCCTGCTAGTGGTTTACAGACACACAACTGACTCAAGAGGATCACTCTCGGGCATTTGTACTGATTGGGGTAATTCCAGGTACTTGTTCATGTTGCCTAGACTCTGTGAGTTTTATACTAAGTGATGCCGTAATGCAGTGAAATTGAAAGGCTTTTTTTTGTATGGCTAGTGAAAAAGCTAAAGAATGAAACATTCATACATACTCTTGTCTACAAAATAGTTTAAATTTGCACAGTCGTTACCTTTAAAGGACCATACAAACCTGAAGGGGATGGCAGTAATGAAAATGAGATTATTGGGTTTACATGCTTTTGCTTTTATAAGCCAAGTAAGAACAGTTAAAATTGCTAATAAATGTAACTCTTTTCCCCAATAGGGATAGTTTAACCTTTATTCTTAAGCCTAACAGTTGAGAAGATGCCTTTAGTTTAATTTTTACTGTTCAGTATGCTTCTACTACTCCTTTCATAACCAAACAAATAAATCAGTGGGAGGTGTATTTTGTTAAGTTCTATTTAAAAATTGAATTTTTATAAATGTTATCCACTTAAAATAGGTAGTTTCCAAAAGCATAAAAATAGTATTGTTATTAAGTTGCAAGAATATACAGAGTAAACAAGAAGCACATTTTAAACTCTCAAAACAACCATAGTTCTCATTAGAATTAAAGATGAATATATGATTTTATTTTTCACATATGTTAAGTTGTATTACTCTTTAGGATAGAAGAGAGTAAACTATGACTTTGAACAACTAAGTGATCTTGAAAGGATAATAAGATTCAACTAATAGTTGAGTAGATGATAAAGAAAATGAAACTACCTTAGCTTGAATAGACCTGTATTGGCTTGGAATGGTTTTCACAAAAAGTAATGAGAGGTGGACCTGTGATCTTTGCTTGTCCTGGATTCTGTTATTACTCTTATTATACTGTTGCAATACTTTTAACCCCCTCTAACTCTCTGCAAACAGAAGCCGATTGATCACAATGGTAGAGGTGAAGTTAGTCATCAATTTTCCAAGTATGTAAATGCCAAAGCCATATTCTGTAGTTTTAATTGTTTGAAGCAAATTATTGAAATAAACTTACATTACTTTCATTAATATTTCCATATGATTTCAAAGGATGATGGCCATCTTAAAGACTTTACAACACATATATGAAAGAGGCTTCTCTTTAAGTAGATCACTCGAGAAACATGATCAGGAAAACTTTAAATTCTAGTCAGGAAGGATTGTTTCAGTCTTTTTAATGTTACTCTTACAATTCCAGATTTCATAATCCATTTTCTATTGGGGGCTTATGTAGCTTTTGTGAATAGGCAAAATAGGAGGTTACTCTCAAGAAAGAGGTTGTACCTTAATGTTGCTTCAGGCCTTTTTATTTTTTTCCCCATCTAGTGGTCAGAAGAGATATTCCTAATCCTGGAATCTTGAATTCTCAACTTGTGATAAATGCTCACATAACCCCAACATAGTGATTATAAGCATTTTGGGAGGAGGTGGTGGTGGTCAGTAAACATACCTTTTTCCCTGCCCAAGTCCATAACCATGTGAGAGAGAGAGAGATAGTCACCAAAATGTAGCTTTTTTATTGAGAAAAGCTACCCTGAGGGACATGGATGTAAGCAAGTGAGTTTTCTAATTCTGAATTGAAGGATTCAGTGTACCCATCCACTCAAAGGCAGAGCTGGATCAACCCAAACATTCCACTAGCACTCCCTCATAAAGTCTAGTTCATTGTGTTGGCAGAAGAGCAAGTAGGGATGCATCCTCTCTGCTGATAGGCTGATCCAAAAAGAGAAAGGGGTTCAGCCAAGCACATCTTGTTCTTTTTTTCAAACCCACAAATCAGATAGTTCACTTCTGGTAGGAGCCAGGAAGTTTATATTGGTGCAAGTTCTTCTCATAGAAACACAAGGAAGAGAGAGAAATAAACGTGTCCTCCTCATATCTAGTTATTAAAACCCAAGTCAATGTCACATTAATTTTTAAAAAATGGAAAAATGGCCATCTTTTCTTTCCCTTAGAGATTAGGAACCTAATCTCTTAGGTTCCTTGTTACCTAAGGAACCTAGGTTCCTTACCTTAGGTTCTTTAGGTTTTACCTTAGGTTCCTTAGGTAACTTTTTACTTTATATGTAAAAGACACTTAATTTAATATTTATTAATAAAATATATATTATAAATATATGCCTAATATAAATAATTTATGAGGATTTGCTAAATACTTTATGAGGAGGTATATATATTTGGCTAATAGATCTAAAATTAAAAAAGAAGAAAGTAGAGCTAACATCAGTCAGGCTTATGGCCATATTTTTGTTGACCACAGATTTACAGGGTATTTCTTAAGAAGCTTTGAACAGTATATGGCATCCATTATTATTAGAGGGGTGTGTTATTTCTGATACAACCTTCTAGTATTAGAAAAACAGTAATTGAATAGACTTACCAAGTGAAATGCTATTTCTCAAAGTTGGACTCATAACTAAGCAAATAGAACTGATATATAAATCCAGATGATCAATTTTATATATCCAGGAGACTAGAATTCTTGGGTCCAGCTCAATATTTCACTATAACTAGACCTACTTGGGAAGCTTTGGGATCTTCAAACACTTTGCAACCTCAGCATCTCTGTCTCATGTACTTAAATTCCGTATAGGCTCATATGAAAAAGAGAGTTCCATGGCTAAAAACATTAAAAAAACCCACTGAGTTAGAACTGCTGCCTTTGGTAATAGGGCCATAGTTATTTGGACAAATCCTCCCTGAGATAACAATTAGAAAAGCTGGAAAAAATACCAAAACATTTGCTTGAAGATATCAGAGAATATTAACCAGGCACTTGTAATGAGTATATTAACATATATTAAATTGAAACACAAGGAAGAGAGAGAAAGTACGAGTACTAAGTACAAGTAGTAAGTAGTGCTTTTGACATACTCTTGGGCCTAAGCAAAAAAGTAGGAGTTCAGGTCCTGTAAAGATTGGGGCCTTTAAAATGCCCTAGATTCCTAGGAGTAACAGTATTCCAGATATTTTGCAAAGCAAAAGTTGACAGAATTTTAGAGAAGAACAGACAAATCTGCAATCATACAGGACAATTTTAATATAAATGATTTTTTTCTCTAAGTATAGAATACTTTAATATGATTAAACATTTAACTGTCATGTGTAAAGGTAAATCCAATAACTTCAAGAATACAATACACTGAGCACACCAGAAACTTTTACAAAAAACAAATAGTAGAATAATAAAATGCATTTCAGCAAATTTGAGAAAATTGAAATCATAGAGTATTTTTTGTGACCACATGTCATTAAGCTAGAAAACAATAATAAAATATAACTAGAAAATTCACACTTTGGCAAGAAAAAAGCACTCTTTTAAATAACCTGTGAATCAAAGAGGAAATCATAATGGATGTAAGAAAATATTTTGAACTGAATTATCATAAAAATATGACAAATAAAAACTTGTAATATATAGCCAAATCATTATTTTGGGATCTTTATAGACTTAAATGAACATGTTAGGAAAGAGGAAAGGGAAAATTACAATGATCTAAGCAACCATCTTGAAAAGTGACAAAATGACATTAAGATGAATACAGAAAAAGAAAATAAAACTGAGAGCAGAAATTAATAATACAGATGCTTTTTAATTATGATGATATGTTCCCCTAAACCCGTAGTTGAAAATATTATAAGTCTAAAATATATTTAATATACCTAACCTACTGAACACCATAGTTTAATCTAACCTACCTTAAATGTGCTCAGAGCACTTATATTAGCTTATAGTTGGGCAATTATCTTTTTTATAAAAGATTATTTTTAGAGAGAGTGGAAGGGAGAGGGAAAAAGAGTGAGAGAGACATTGATGTGAGGGAGAAACATTGATCAGTTGCTTTTCACACGCTCCTGACTGGGGACCTGGCACATAGCCCAGGCCTGTGCCTTGACCAGGAACTGAACCAGTGACATTTCGGTTTGAGGAGTGACATCCAATCTACTGAGCCACACCGGTCAGGGCCAGTTGGGCAATTATCTTGAGTTTCATCTTGCCTTTCTTTTCTTTTCCCCAGAAGCAGAAGACACACATGGGCATTTTGTAGACATGATAGTTTATGAAAACACAGAGTCAAAAAAATGCCGACAACACAGTATACCTAGAGTATTGGTTGTGCACCCCTACGATCACATGGCTGACTGGGAGCTGTGGCACACTGCTGCTGCCCAGGTCACAAGAGAGTATTGTACAGCATATCCCTGGCCTAGGAAAAGATCAAAAATCAGTATTGGAAGTATGGTTTCTACTGAATGCATATCAGTAACTGAATAGACTTACTGAATGGGCTTACTTACTGAATAGGCTTGTTAAGCCCTGGACCAGTAGATACGCATTCAGCTGAAAAATTTTACATTGAACCATCATAAGTCAGGGACTATCTGTATAATGAAACAAACAGAATAAAAAAGATCATCATGGCCAAATGTGCATTTTTGAAAGGACTAATAAAATGAATAAGCAACTGGTGAGATTGGTCAAATATATAAAAGACAAATAGCATCGATAACAAAAATAGAGTGCTTGCTGTGGCAGCACACATGCTGAAATTGGAGTGCTACAGAGAAGATGAGCATGGCCCCTGCACAAGGATGATACACAAATTGGTGGAGCCTTCCATGTTTTCAACATCAGGTGTAACAACATCCACATCATAGGAATGCCAGAAGGAGACGAGTGTGAGAGAGGGGTAGAGAACCTATTTGGAGAAATACTGGCAGAAAACTTACCAACCTGGTGAAGGAAAAGGGCACACAAGTTCAGGAAAGACAGAGAGTCCCAATCAAGATGAACTCAAAGAGACCTATACTAGACACATCATAATTGAAATGGCAAAGCTTGAAGACAAAGAGATAATTTAAAAGGCAATAAGAGAAACAGTTAGTTACATATAAGGGGCCCCCATTAGACTCTCAGCTGATTTCTCAACAGAAACACTACAGGCCAGAAGAAATTGGTGGGACATATTCAGTGTAATGATAGCTAAGAACATGCAGCCTAGATTGCTCTAACCAGTGAGGCTATCATTTAAAATTCAATGTCAAGCCCTGGCTGGTATAGCTCAGTGGATTGAGCGCGGGTCTGCAAACCAAAGGATCATGGTTCAATTCCCAGTTAGGGCACATGCCTGGGTTACAGGCCAGTTCTCAGCAGGGGATGCACGAGAGGCAACCATACATTGATGTTTCTCTCTCTCTCTCCTTCCCTTCCCCTCTAAAGACAAGTAAAATCTTTAAAAAATAAAATCGAAGGTCAAATAAAGAGCTTTACAGACAAAGTAGGGTTAAAGGAGTTCCTAATCCTGGAACTACCAAACCAGCATTGCAAGAAATGTTAAAGGACCTTCTGCAAGAAGAAGAAATAGACAGAATAACAGAGGTACAATATAAAAATGGCAATAAATAATACTCTTTCTATAATAATCTTAAATGTAAATGGATTAAATGTTCCAATCAAATGACATAGAGTAACTGAATGGATAAGAAAGCATGACCCATATACCTGCTGTCTACAAAAGACCCACTGCAGAGCAAAAGATTTCCACAGGCTAATAGTAAGGGGATGGAGGAAAATATTCCACACAATGTAAGCAAAAAAGGAGTGGAGGGAGCAATACTTATATCTGACAAAACAGACTTCAAAACAAAGGCAAGAAAAAAATACAAAGATGGTCATTACATAATTCTAAAGGGACCAATCCAAGAGGAAGACATAACCCATGTAAATGTATATGCACCCAATACAGGAACACGTAAATATATTTAAAAACTCTTGGTGGACTTTAAGGAATGTATTGACAACAATACTGTCATAATAGGGGATTTTAACACCCAACTATCAACAATGGACAGATCTTCCAGACAAAAAAATCAGCAAGGATACTGTGGCATTAAACGACACACTAGATCAAATGGATTTAATTGAAATTCACATACATTTCACCCCACAGAAGAAGTATACACATTCTTCTCAAGTACACATGGATCATTCTCACAGAGAGACTACCTGTTAGGCCACAAGCAAGCCTTACCAAATTCAAGAAAATTGAAATCATGTCAAGCATCTTCTTGGATCACAATGACATGAAATTAGAAATCAACCTCAATAAAAAGACTCAAAAGCATTCAAATACCTGAAGGCTAAATAGCATGTTATTAAATCATGAATGAGTAACCATGAGATCAAGGAGAAAATTAAAAAATCCTGGAAGCAAATGTACACACAACCACCCCAAACCTGTGGACACAGCAAAAGCAGTCCTGAGAGGGAAGGTCGTAGCACTACAAGCCTACCTCAAGAAGCAAGAAAATCTTAAATAAACAACCTAACCCTACATCTAAAAGAACTAGTGGAACAACAACAAACAAAGCACAGAGCAAGTAGAAGGGAAATAATCAAGATCTGAGCAGAAATCAATGATACAGAGACTAAAAAAATAATACTGAAGAATAGTGAAACCAGGAGCTGGTCCTTAGCAAAGATAAACAAGACTGATGAACCTTTAACTCATCAAAAAAGGAGAATGAAGACCTAAATAAATAAAATCAAAGCAAAGAGGCAAAATAACACCTGATACCACAGAAATACAAGGTATTACAAGAAGTTACTACAAACAACTATATGCCAATAAGTTGGTCAACCCGGGCAGAGTGGATACATTTCTAGGAGTATACCATTTCCCAGAACGAAAATGGAAGGAAGCACAAAACCTGAATACACCTATAGCAATGAAGGAAATTGAAGCAGTAATCAAAAAACTCTGGCACACAAAAGCCCTGGATTAGATGGCTTTACAGGAGAATTTTACCAGTCATTCAAAGGACCATCACTGGTTCTTCTCAAACTATTTCAAAATATTCAAGAGGAGAGAAGACTTCCAAGCTCTTTCTATGAGGCCAGTATTATCCTAATTCCAAAACGAGATAAAGACATAACAAAGAAAGAATAGGCCTATATCCATGATGAACATAGATGTTAATATACTCAACAAAATATTAGCAAATTGGCTCTGGCAATACATCAAAAAGATCATACACCATGCTCAAGTGAGATTTATCCTGGGTGTGCAAGGTTGGTACAGTATTTGCAAATCAATAAGTGTGATTCATCACATAAACAAAATGAAAGCCAAAAATCACGTGATCATATCAACTGATGCAAAAAATCATTCAATGAAATCCTGCACCAATTTATGATAAAAATGCTTAGCAGATTGTGAGTAGAGTGATCTACGTAATAAAGGCCATATGTGAAAAACCTACAGCTAACATCATTCTCAATGGGCAAAAATTAAAAGTGTCCCTTTAAGATTAAGAACAAGACAAGAATGTCTGCTTTCACGACTCTTATCCAACTTAGTTCTGGAAGTCCTAGCCATAGCAGTCAGACAAGAAGAGATCAAAGGCATCCAAATAGGAAAGATGGAAGTAACGCTGTTATTTTTTGCAGATGACATGATATGTACATAGAAATCCCTGAAGATCCCACCAAAAAGTACTAGACCTGATAAATGAATTTGGCAAAGTAGAAGGATACAAAACTAATGCCCAGAAATCGATGACATTTTAATACACCAATAATGAACTCTCAGAAAGAGAAATTAAGAAAGCAGTTCTGTTTACTATTGTAACGAGAAGAAAAAATAAGGTACCTCAGAATAAATTTAACCAAGAAGATAGAAGCCCTGCACTTGGAAAACTGTAGGCCACTGAAGAAAGAAATCAAGGAAGATACAAATAAGTGGAGGCGTACACTGTGTTCATGGATTGGGAGAATTAACATCATTCAAATGGCCATTCTACCCAAAGCAATCTATACATCCAACCCAATTCCTATTAAAATACCGATGGCATCCTTCACAGAGCTAGAATAAATATTCCAAAAGTTATGTATGGACCCTGTTATGAAAGAGACCCTGAATAGCCTTAGCAATTTTACAAAAGAAGAACAAAGCTGGAAGTATCACAACTCCTGATATCAAACTATACTGTAAAGCCACTGTCATAAAAATAGCCTGGTATTGGCACAAGAAGAGACAAATAGATTAATGGAACAGAACAAAGAGCCCAGGAATCAATCCACACCTGATGAGCAATTGATATTTGACAAAGGTGGCAACAGCATTCAATGGAGCAAAGACGGTCTCTTCTATAAATGGTGTTGGGAAAACTGTACAGGTACATGCAAAAAAAAAAAGAAAGAAAGAAACTAGACCACCAACTTACACCATACAGAAAAGTAAACTCAAAATAGATAAAAAATTAAATTATAAATCATGAAATTATAATCCTAGAAGAAAACATAGGTAATAAAACTAAGATATTCAACACATAAATATTTTTGCTGATATATACCCTAAGGCACTGGAATCAAAGCAGAAAAGAAACAAATGGGACTGCATCAAATTAAAAAGCTTCTGTGCAGCTAAAATAACCGTCAGCAAGACAAATAGGGAGCCCTCTGGATGGGAGAACACTTTTGCCAATGATACATGTGACAAGAGTTTAATTTCCAAAATATACAAAGAACTGAAACAACTCAATGCCAGGAAGACAAACAAGCCAATTAAGAAATATGCAAAGGACCTGAATAGACAATTCCCCAAAGAGGACGTATAAGAGGGCCCGTAGACATATGAAAAAATGCCTAACATCACTAATCATTAGAGAAATACAAATTAAAACCTCAGTGAGATATCACCTTACCCTGTCAGAATGGCTCTCATCCATAAATCAACAAACAACCAGTGTTGGAGAGGATGTGGAAAAAAGGGAACCCTGGTGTACTGTTGGTGGGAGTGCAGTGTCTAAAAATAAATAAATAAAATCTTTAAAAAAAACAGAAATCCTCATTAAGGAGGTAAAAAAGCAAGCTACGGAGTAGAAGAAGGTATTTCCAATTCACGTAACCTATAAAAGATTCTTACACAGACTGTAAGAACTCCTACAAATTCTTCAGGAAAAAAACCCCAAAACACTCCATGGAAAGCTGGGGATGATACTTGAAGATGCTGTACACAAGAGTCAAAAAAATGAGTAATAAACATTTTGAAAAAGTGTTTAAGCTAATAATCGGGGTAATATAAAACCATAAAAATACTTTGTAGCCAGTGTTGATTAGAATATTATGTGTATATATATATTTAATATATATTAGAATATTCTAATATATATGAACACATTAAAAAAAGTTAAAAGAGTAATGGAGACTCTTGTACACTGCTGTTGATAGTGAGAATTGCTACCTTTTAATAACAGTTTGGCATTACATACTAAAATCTACCCTTTTCATAGCTATTCTGTTATGAGTAATTCTGAGCAGAGATGTTCAAATATGTGTACCAAGACCATTATTATAATTATTGTAGTAACATTTGCTTATAATAGCTAAAATTTTGAAATAACCAAAATATCTCTTCATGGAAAAATGGACACATCTTTGTAATATTCACACAATGGAATATAATACACACTGAAAATGAATAAACTGCACATACAAATAGCAACATGGATGAGTCTCAAACATAAAGTTGAGCAAAAGAAGGCAGACCCAAAGGAATACATACTTTGTTCCATTTATTTAGAATGAGAAACAGGTACAATTAAATCACAGCATTTCTGGAATGTGTACTTGGGTACAAAGGAGAGTCATTACTATAAAAGTCTGGCTAGTGGGTAACTTTATGGGGCCGGAGGGTACTGTAATACAGGGCTCTGGGGTGCTAGGAGTGTTCAGTTATTTAACATGGGTAGTGTTATACAAGTAATCACTTCCTCATATTCATTAAATTGAACATTCAGGTCTTACGCACTTTTTGAATATGTGCCTTACTTTGTAATTAAAAAGTTTTAAAAGTCAAGATAAATGCATGGTGCCATTATGGCCTTAGGCTAAGATGGCTTGATACATCTTGTCTCAGAACTGGAGTAGTCTTGCTAGTGAGGCTCACGTCACAATACATAACTAGTCTTTCCCCCATGTGCATGATTTCCTCAGTCCCACACTCTGTGAGCCATGCATAGCATAGACTATTGGACTCTTTTTACATGTGAGAAAACTCAGGCCAGAGAGGCTACATGGCTCACCCAAATCCACATTGCTGGCATGTGGCAGAGGTGGGACTTGAAACCAGGGATCCCTCCCTAAAAAGAAAAATCAGAGTTAATACTACAGGACAATGCATACCCACTAGGATGGCTATTATAAAAAAATGCAAAATAGTAAGTGTTGGTGATGATGTTGAGAAGTTAGAACCCTTGTGTACTGCTGGTCCAGAATGGTGTGGCTGCTTTGAAGCATAATTAAGGCAGTTTCTCAAAAAGTTTAGTATAGAATTACCATATGTCCCAGCAATTCCACTCTTAGGTGTATACTCCAAAGGCATGAAAACAAGGACTTTGTTCATAGCAGCACTATTCACAATAGCCAAAAGGTGAAACAGCCTAAATATCCATCAACAGATGAATGAAGAAATAAAATGAGTAGATACATACAATAGGATATTATTCAGCCTATATAAAAAGGAATGGAGTTCTGATCCACGCTACAATGTGGATGAACCTCGAAAGCATGCTAAGTGAAATAAATGATAAAGAACTAAATATAGTGTGATTCTACCTATATGAGGCATGTAGAATAAAAAATGTCTAAGAGACAAAGTGCAGCAGAGGTTACCAGGACCTGGAAGGAGGAGGACGTGGGGAGTTAGTGTTTAATGGGTGTAGAGTTTCCATGTGTGATGATGAGAAAGCTCTGGGACAAGGTAGTGGAGATGGTTACACAATCATTGTGAATGCTCTGAATTGTATACTTTGTAAAAATAGTAAGTTTCATGTTATATATATTTTACCACATTAAAAAAATTAAATAAAAAACACAAGACAAATATTATTATGAACTTTATATACGTTATGTTGGCCAAACCAGGAAGCTGAATCGATTTGGGGGGTATCACAGATCTAGGTCTTATAACAGGAAAATCTCAGAAGGGTGGTGTGGCTTAAGGGTTAAGGCTTCTTCCTTACCAGTCTTGAAATGCTTCATGTTCTTGAGATCCTCCATGGTCAGCAATTAGTTGGTAATGACAGACTGACCAATTCTACATCAAGCAAGAATTAGATAAATGCCTATTTTATGTCCTTATGCTGGATTTGTGATGTGCAGACAGCCTCACAGATGAGTTAGGGTTTGTATGTGAAGCGAATAAGGTAGTCTGAGGTCTTTCTCCTGCTATAAGTTGACTGCAAGTTATCTATTTTTGTACATCAAGAGTGAGCTAGAATAAAAATGACACTGTAAACTTTTCACATTTTTGCTGCTTTAACACAAACCCTTTAGATACAGTCTATAAATCCACTTTCTAGAGATATTCTTTCTGTTAAAAAATCAAATTTATTATTTAACTTCATTGCCAAGAGTATTTCAAAAATAATCTTTGATATTCAGCTACTGTGAGATCTCCCAAGAGATATTAATGGAGATACTAAGGCAAATAATCCACTGTGTTTCCCTGTAATGCTTTAAAATATCCCACAGCATTTGCTTTAGGGAAGCAAAGTGTTTCTTCCATTGTGATTTCATATGCTTTTTGAGTTCAAACTGAACTACTTTTTTCCCCTAAAAATAGTTTCATTTGGCTCTTTTTATTTCTTCTATTAACAAATTAGGTTTGTGGATATATAATATTTTTCTACTTTCTAGGTTATATTTCATATTTGTGAAAAAGAGAGCATAATTGTTGCATCCATTAGTTTTAAAATTTGGATTCACGTGGACAAATGAGAGTACAGTATAGCTGCAAGGAGCACTGATTCTAGAGCTAGCCCACATGGATGTGGATCCTGGGTCTGCCACTTACTAGCTATGGGACTGTGGGCAAGTCATCTGACCCCTGCAGGCTTTAGCGTATCATTTATGAACTAGAGCCTACAATAATACCTACCATACAGAATTGCTTAGACCTGGATTAATATTGTAAAGCGATTCGAATTGTGCTGGGCATGTTGAAAACACTGTTTAGGTATTAAATAGTATTAAATAAAATAGCATTAGTTAGCTGTAACCTGGACTTCATGTTTTTATTTCTCATCTGTGAAATGGAGAGATCTTTAGCTCAGAGGGATAGGTGCATGCTATGGTAATGTCCATAATAACTGTTACTTGGAAGTTCTTCAAAAGAAAGTTGGTAAAAGTTTCTGTTTATTATTATAATTATAAATATAGTCACAGTGTATTTTCAATAGAAAAAAAAAGTCTTTCAACTAATACATATAGTAGGTTTTGATTGAACACCTTACTTTTTTTGCACCTTTGTCCTAGATAGAAAGGGTAGCTTTTTCATGGCAGAAGATACCAGATTAATCATTGTGACTCCATTGCTCTTGACATAATAATCCATACAAATTAGCTGCATGGTATTAAGAAAATAATTTGTATAATCTTTGATGTAAGAAATCAGTTGTTTCATTATTTATCAACCATTGTGCAATTTTTATTTAATTTGGTTTGTTATATATTATTTTATTGCTCTATTAACTTAATGACTTGAGCAATTATTTATAGCTTGTGATATGAGGCAATAGATTTAGAGGATATTATTAGATAATTTATGATAAAGTGGTGTTTGTGAACATTATACAGAATTCTACTATTTTAATCTGATGCTGTTTACAGTTTATAACAAATTTATATTCTACAAAGCTTGTATCATACAACTACATATCTAACTTTCCATTGACAACTGTCTGTGTAACTTTTCATTGACAGAGAAGTATGGTAGGTATCAATGTTATTTAGTATAGAATAGGTAGCTGATAGAACCCATAGCCTTCAATGTCTTCATTTATCAATGGAAATACTTTATACTGTTGCTGGAAGATTCTAACGTCGGGTGAAGAAAATAAAATAAGCGATTTGATGTTCTACCACTGTTTTTTTTCTCATGACAACTGCTAATTACAAATCTTCTACTAATCCTTCAGCTCTTAGAAATTCCTCATTGATGTCTTTGTCCTGACATTATAGCATGTGCTTCTCATCATACCAGGACTTACATTTTCAACTGTTATGTTTATTTGCATTTGCTTATGTGGATTTCCTAGATCATGTCCCTCTAGGTATATAGATTGGGCCGGCCTAATGCTAATAAAAGTTTCTCAAGAGGAAAACAGACTATAGGTGCATACTCTTATTTGCCATTCTTAATTCCAGATCTTTGAAAACTAAAAAAAAAGAGCAACCTAATAATTGGCAAATGACTTGAATTGATATGAAAATAATTTATTGTCTTTATCTGGTTTACTTTGAATATATATATATTCCACTACAGAAATATTAACGGTTTATTTACCGGGTGCTGCCCCAAGCCCTGGTAGAGATGTTACACAGAGTGGGGCAGATGTAGGTTTAGTGTATGAGGCACAGTTTCTCCTTGTATTATTATTTATTAGTTACTATATTTCAGATGAACAACTGTAAGCCTACATTTTCCCTACCATGTATACACCATATACACTATACTGTTTTAAAATTCTGGAAAATTTATGTATTCTGAAATACATTTGGCTGCAAAACTTATATGTGACCTATAATCTTCATTGCTTTTGATATTCTGTAATCATAAGCACTGTGTTGTTAAGAATATAAAATTTATAATAAGACAAGCAATCCAATTAAGAAATGGGCAAAGGACTTGAATAGACCCTTCTCCAAAGAGGACATACAGAGGATCCAGAAACACATGAAAAGATGCTCAATATTGCTAGCTATCAGAGAGATGCAAATTAAAACTACAATGAGATACCACTTCACACCAGTGAGAATGACCATCATAAACAAAGCAACAAACAACAAGTATTGGAGAGGTTATGGAGAAAAGGGGACCCTAGTACACTCTTGGTGGGAGTGCAGACTGGTACAACCACTATGGAAAACTGTATGGAATTTTCTCAGAAAACTAAAAATGGACGTGCCTTTTGACCCAGCAATTCCACTGCTAGGATTGTACCCTAAGAACCCAGAAACACCAATCCAAAAGAACCTATGCACCCCAATGTTCATAGCAGC
>PVKM010029533.1:0-17731 GCA_004027735.1 Carollia perspicillata | reverse complement strand
GCTCTCTCAGATTTGCGTCCCTTCTGTTGCCTCCCACAAGCAGACTGGGCCCCCCTGGTGCTGGTTCCCAGGTGGGTGGGCCTATGCAAACTCCAGGACCCTGCGGGTCTCCCCAACGATCTCTCCTGTGAGTCTGGGAGTCTCTACTGGCACCTTTTCAATTGGTGGTTTTAGGCTGTATTTCCTGTCGCTGGGGCCCTGGGCTATGCGGTCTATCTCACTGCCCACTCTTGCCTAGTTAGTTTATCTGCGTGCAAATGTATGTCCAAGGTCGGCCAACTGCCCTGCGTGCCCTACGTGCCTTACGTGCTCTGCTCGTCTCCTCCCCGCGTCTGGGGTCTGCATGCTCCATGCCACCTATGCTCCCTGGTGCTCCCAGTGTGGCAGCCACTGCCTTTTCCTGCCGCGTTCCCTCTCCACTGACTGCCAACTCCGCCCCTCTTACCGGTCTGGTTGAATGGTTGTCGGATTTCCATAGTTCAATTTTCTGTGTTCTGGTTGTGTTATTGTTTGTAACTCTTTATTGTCCTTAATTTTGGCTGTGAGAGGAGGTACAGTGTTTCCACCTACTCCTCCATCTTGGCCAGAAGTCTCCCCTTTTGCCTATTTTTTAATTGGATTGTTTTTTGTTGTTGTTGTTGTTGAGTTTTATAAGTTCTTTTCAAATTCTGAATATTAATCCCTTATCAGATGTATTGGCAAATATGTCCTCCCATTCAGTGAGATGTCTTTTTCTTTTCATTTTGTTGATGGTTTCCTTTCTTGTGCAAAAACTTTTTAGTTTAATGTAGTCCCATTTGTTTATTTATTTTTTGTTGTTTTCCTTGCCCAAGGAGAGATATCAGAAAAGAATATTGCTATAAGAAATGTCCAAGATTTACTGCCTGTTTTCTTCTAGTGTTTTTATGGTTTCGAGTCTAACATTTAATTTAAGTCTTTCATCCATTTTGAGTTTATTCCCATGTATGATGTAAGAAAGTATTCTAGTTTCATTTTTTCGAATTTATCTGTCCAACTTTCCCAACTATCTTTACCCTATTGTATGTTTTTGTCTCTTTTTTTCAAATATTAATTGAGTATAATGGCACGGGTTTATTTCTGGGCTCTCTATTCTGTTCTGTTGATCTCTATATATATGTTTTTGTGCCAACACCAGGCTGTTTTGATTATTATAGCCTTGTAGTATAGTTTGATATCGGGTAGTGTAGTGCATCCAACTTTGTTCTTCTTTCTTAAGATTGCTGTGGCCATTCAGGGTCTTTTGTAGTTCCATATAAATTTTTGTTCTAGTTCTGTGATGTACACCATTGGTATCTTCATAGGAATTACATTAAATCTATAGATTGCTTTGGGTAATATGGACATTTTATTTAATTATTTTCCACAGCAATTACCCACTTTACATTCCTACCAGAAATGTGTGTTTCATTTTCTCCACATCTTTTCCAGTACTTTTTTTTTCCTTATAGCCATCCTAGTGGGTGTGGAATGGTATCTCCTTATGGTTTTGATTTGCGTTTCTTTAATGACTAATGATGTTGAGCATCTTTCCATGTGTTTATTGGCCATTTTAATATCTTCTTTGGAGAACTACCCAAATCCTTTGCCCACTTTCAGTTGGATTACTTGTCTAAGATCTATTTCTTATATATTATATTTTAGTCTTTTTTCTTAAACATTATCCTGAAAATCATGCATTAAGAAAATACGTATATGAAGCTACAGTGTCAGAATTTTACACAACATGATTTAATTCTAAAATCCAAGAAGGAGCACTTCTACCTGTATAAAGGTCCATGTTGTATTAGGAGTCTTTTGGTTCCCAAACAAGCTTAATAAAAAATGGATAGGGGGTAATTTATGCCTTGGTAACTGAGAAATTGAGGTGGAGGTAGGTCCAGGAGGTTAGAAGATGTCTTCAGGACTCTCTCTTCTCCATTTCCTCAGCTCTGCCTGCCTCATTATCTGTCCATTCAGGGGCAAGATAGCTCCTGTACACTCAAGCTACCATGGCCCTTATAGGCTTCTCTCTAGAAAATGAGAATGTATCTTTCCTTATAATACCAAAAAGTCTTAGGGAAGATATTGATTAGTGTGACTTGGGCCACATTTCTATCCCTGAACAATTACTGTGTCAAAGTAGGTGAAGTACTCACCAGGCCCTGGTTGTAAGCTCACCATGAAAAGGCAGAGTCTACCTTACTGAACAGTCGAGACTAATTTGAATTATTATGGAATGGGACAAAATGAGATTCTCCAAAGGAAATGCTTCTATGTAAAACATAAAATGTCCCTATAGAGGATGCAGAGATTCACTGCCTTTTTTGTAGCCATTCTTTTATGGCTGCTTATCAAGAGATGGATGCTCAAGTTCTTATCCCTACTAAGATACTGGTCATTTTTATTTATCCTTTTTTTTAATGGTGGTTGGGATGGGGGGCTAGTAAGAGATTAGACATTAAAATCTTTTTTTTTTTTTTTTAGCCCTGGCTGGTGTGGCTCAGTGGATTGAGCATGGGCCTGGGAACCAAAGGGTCCCTGGTTCGATTCCCAGTCAGGGCACATGCCTGGGTTGTGGGCCAGGTCCCCAGTAGGGGGTGTGCAAGAGGCAACCACACATTGATGTTTCTCTCCCTCTCTTTCTCCCTCCCTTCCCCTCTCTCTAAAAATAAATAAGTAAAATCTGTTTTTAAAAATCTTTTAAGATTTTATTTATTTTTAGAGAGAGGAAGGGAGAAAGGGAGAGAAACCTCAATGTGTGGTTGCCTCTCGCGTGCCCCATACTAGGGACCTGTCCCACAACACAGGCATGCTCCCTGACTGGGAATTGAACTGGCAACCCTGTGGTTCGCAGGCCAACACTCAATCTACTGAGCCACATGAGCCAGGGCAGAAATAAAGATCTTACAGCTCTGCCTGTTCCAAAAGTTTGGAAGATGAGTAAAAGCCCAGTCATTCTGGATTTGGCAAGAGGCTGGAAATTGACTCCTAATTCTGTGACCTTGAGCTTCATGGAGGAACTGACAGACTATATAAAGGTATGCATTTGCACTGTCCTAATTTATCAGATTACACTGTTTTAGTTCCATGAACATAGTCTCATAATCTGGAAGGACTATTCTTTTGGGAGGTGAGGGGGTATGAGGCCTATTCTTATATATTGTAAATAAATTACTCCCTAGACTTTAGTAAGAAGATGAAATTGGTGATAGTTTACACCAAAGAGTATTATCCTTGGTGTAAAGAGCTGGCCACCAAGTCTCCTTTTTTCTTCTCAGTTTCCAGCATATGGATACATTTTTCATGCTGCAAATTATTTAGAGGTAGTTATTTTTATATACTTTCAGATGAAATATACATTTCCAAGTGGTAATTGAGAAGCCAAATACATCTGTGCATGGAAAGCAATCTTTTAAAGCTGTTGTTAATTTCTTCATGAGTGTAGGTTGAAGGTAGCTATGGCCAAGGGTCAGGGCATCCTTCCTTGCAGTCTTGATCCTGAATTAGTCCAGCTGATGTCACTGATTCACAAAATGTAGTCCACTCGGTAGCCCTGAGCAGCTAACCACAAGTATCAGTAGCTGTGTACAAAGTTCTCTCAACAAGTTTGTGTGATGGCAAGTTGATGCTGGAAAACAAAGGGAAAAATCAGACTCTTGCAAGAACCATAAATAATGTATGATTATATAGCAGCAATTCTCTCCAGACAGGAAGATTAGTGTATGTTTTAGAAAGCATTACAGTCTGTGTATGTTTCTATTTTTATTTTTTGTTTTTCAAAGTAACATGAACTACAGAAAGTAAAGCTTTCTAGTTGGAGAGGATATATTCAGAAGATGGGATGAGAAAGCACAAGGGTTATGAGTAATAAAAGTTAAGAAACACGTTAAAGAGGTAAGACTGATTTTTCATTAACATTCCAGAAATGAGTGAAATCTTTAAAAAAAGTCATGCAGGAACAAAGTTTTTGATAATTTCTTAAAAGTCACAAGCATATGGCCATGTACTTGAAGAAGTCTACAAAGATACAAAGTGAGTGAAGTGTATGTTGTCATCTAAAATTCACTGCAGTGGCAACCTGACACATAATAAGCGGCCATATCTGTAAAGTGCTTTACAGCTTACAGAACACTTTCCCACATTCTCTTACTTGCCGTATGTTTGATGATAGACATAATTGTGCTACCTGCTAATTAAGCTTAATTAGTAAGTTCTTGTGAATTACCGTAGTCAGTGGGGCTGGTTTCCTGCCAAAGGAAAATATCAGTTCTCTTTTTACTTTATTAGTTACCTAGCATTTATAATCAAAGTCAATTTAAATCATACTCCATTTTGCATCATACCTGCAGATCCTTATGTATATTAAGATACAAACTCTTGAGTTCTTACTTCTAAACAGCTGAGTTTCTCTTGCTCCAGGGCTTTTGTTGTAAAAAATTCTCAGCCCCTACCATGCCCTTCTTAATCCTACATCTATCCCATCAGCCCCCATGTACTCACACTTAAGGGAATTTGTGTATAACATTTAACATTCATTCACCAACAGGTATTTGTTGAACTGAATACTGTATTCCAAAGATAAAACAAGGCACTGGAAGCATACATAGTGGATGGCAAAGCCGTCCTGGTCCCTGCCCTCCTGAAGCACGTAGACTAAGCAATAGACAAAGCCTAGACTGGGGCAGGGGGCAAACGTATTTTACTCTTCTAAGCTGCAAACCCAGCCTTTATCATAGGTCTCTATTTGCCATTTTTTCCACATTTGTTTCAGCACTCAGTCAGGAAAAACACAACTGGCATAGACTGTATTCCCTGTATGCTCCAGTGCAGGATACTAAATGCCTGGGGCCAATAGCCTGTATTGAGTAGGTGAGGAGAAACTATGGTTAGGTAGGAATTAGTGAGGTGATGATAGTAAGGAAGCAAGTTTCCGGAAAAGAGATTGCAAAGGCCCTGATGCAGGAAAGAGTGTGGGCAGCACTCTTTCATTTAGCATGATGGGCGGTCAGAGGAGTGGTTGATGCAACAGGAGAAATAGCTAGAAGACTGGAAAGGTTAGAGGCTCCTGGAGCCAAGTTAAAAACTTTAGGACTTTTGGCCAAGATGGAGGCGTAGGTAGACACACTGTACCTCCTTGCACAACCAAAATAAGGACAACAACAATTTAGAAACAAAACAACAACCAGAACTGACAGAAAATTGAACTGTATGGAAGTTGGACAACCAAGGAGTTAAGACAGACATACTCATCCAGACCAGTAGGAAGGGTGGAGTCGGGCAACTGGGTGGAGAAGGATCAAAATACAAAAAGCGGTGGCACCAAGCACACAAGGCACCCCAGGCGCACAAGATGGTGGTGGGCAAACCCCGGGCACAGATGGCAACAGGCAGACCCAGCGAGTCAGCAATTGTGAAGTGGGGCACGGCACAGAAGGCAGCTGACTGAGTGATCCCACATTTGCACACAGATAAACCAGGCGAAGCTGGGGAGCAAGACAGATGGCGCAACCCAGGTCCCAGCGCCAGGAAATAAAGCATCAAAACACCGCTTGAAAACACCTATAGAGGTTGAGGTGCCGGGAGAGACTTCCAGCCTCATGGGAGAGTTCCTTGGAGAGACCCACAGGGTCCTAGAACGTATACAAGCCCACCCACATGGGAATCAGCACCAGAAAGGCCCAGTTTGCATGAGGGAAGCAGTGAAGGGGACTGAAATTGGACAGAGGGCATAGCAAGCGCCATTGTTCCCTCTCGGACCCCTCCCCCACATACAGTGTCACAACCCAGCAACTAGGGTGCCCCGCCCTGGTGAGCACCTAAGTCTCTGCCCCTCATGCATAACAGGCACAACAAGACAAAAAAAAATGGCCCAAATGGAAGAACAGATGAAAGCTCCACAGCAAATACAACTAAACAACGAAGAGATAGTCAGCCTATCAGATGCACAGTTCTAAAAACTGGTGATCAGGATGCTCACAGAATTGGTTGATTTTGGTCACAAATTAGATGAAAAAATGAAGGCTATGCTAAGTGAAATGAAGGAAAATGCATAGGGAACCAATAGTGATGGGAAGAAAACTGGGAGTCAAATCAATGGAGTGGACCAGAAGGAAGAAACAACCAAACAGAAAAGAATGAAGAAACAAGAATTGAAAAAAATGAGGAGAAGCTTGGAACCTCCAGGACATCTTTAAACGTTCCAACTTCCGAATTATAGGGGTACCAGAAGGGGAAGAGGAAGAGCAACAAGTGGAAAACTTATTTGAATGAATAATTAAGGAGAACTTCCCCAATCTGGCAAAGGAAATAGACTTCCAGGAAGTCCAGGAAGCTCAGAGAGTCCCAAAGAAGGTGGACCCAAGAAGGCACACACCAAGGCACATCATCATTACATTAGTCAAGATAAAAATGAATGAGAGATTCTTAGAAGTTGCAAGAGAAAAGGAGATAGTTACCTACAAAGGAGTACCCATCAGACTGTCAGCTGATTTCTCAAAAGAGACCTTACAGGCAAGAAGGGGCTGGAAAGAAGTATTCCAAGTCATGAAAGGCAAGGACCTACATCCAAGACTGCTCTATCCAGCAAAGCTATCATTTAGAATGGAAGGGCAGATAAAGTGCTGCCCAGATAAGGTCAAGTTCAAGGAGTTCATCTCCACCAAGCCCTTATTATATGAACTGTTAAAGGGACTTATCTAAGAAAAAGGAGATAAAAAATATGAGCAGTGAAAGGACAGCAAACTCACAGTTATTAACATCCACACCAAAAATAAAAGCAGACTAAGCGGTCACCTAAACAGGAGTGGAACCACAGAAATGGAGATCACATCCATGTGATGTGGGAGGGTTAGCAACAGGGCAGTGGGAGGAGGAGAGGCAGGGAAAAGGTACAGAGAATAAGTAGCATAGATGGTAGGTAAAAAATAGACAGGGAGGGCAAGAATAGTATGGGAAACATATAAGCTAAAGAACTTGTAAGTATGACACATGGACATGAACTAAAGGGGGGGAATGTGGGTGGGAGGAGGTGTGCAGGGTGGAGGGGAATGAAGTAGGGGTGAATGGGACGACTGTAATAGCATAATCAATAAAATATATTTTTAAAAAAACAAAAAACTTCATGTCGAGGGCACTAAGAAGCCATGGAAAAATTTTAATGACATTTCCCTGCCTGCCTTTTGCATTTCAACCCGTTATTTACCAGTATAGACCCTCTTATCTTTAGGTATAGACATGCTGCACAGGCAAGTATAGTACCCTTTCAGAATGAAACACATTGGCAGCTTAGGAGAAACACATAGGCAGCTTAGCAGAAACCATGCTTAGTAGCATAGAGCAGAAAGAGTATGAGCTCTAGAATCAGAATGCTTGGGTCTACATGATACTGATCAAATTTCTTAACTCCTCCAAGCTACTTTACTGTATAATTGGTAATGTAACATTTAAACCCCTCATCAGGTTGTTGTAGGGTCAGAAATAACAAGAACAGTACCTGTGACTGGCACTCCATAGGTAGTAGCTGTCACTATTTTAGCAATGCTTTCTTGCCAACACAGATTTCAAATTCCTCTTTGGGAATGGAATCACAAAAGCATATATTGTCAAATTGTGGCAAAACCTCGAAGGTCCTTCTTGCATTCCTTGTGCAACGCTGACGATCAGTTGGTTTGTTGTCCAGCATTACTTACAATATCCTGAGACAGAAAGTTCAGTGCTGTCTGAAACAGCCACTCCCTGTTTGTACTCTATTAGATAATTCTTTTTTTTGGATTGAATCCAAGTCAGCCTTCTTGTATTTATCTACTGAGACCCTTCTAGCCAGGGGTCTTGGTAGTGCCCCTCATGACTCTTCTATGTGATAGCCCTCCAGGTCTTTGAAGTAATTATATTTACCACCACTCAGCTAGAGTTGGAAAGCTTTTTTCTTGCCTAACAACAAAAATAAAGGGGTCAATTAATCAAGAAAACACAACTATCCTAAAATATACATCTACCTAACAATAGAGCTTAAAAACATGAAGGAAAAAGTGATAGAAGGAGATTTTAACAGCAACAATCATTTACTGGGCATCCACACTATATTTAGTGCTACAGACACATAGATAAGCCAGTCAATCCTATCAACTGAAGAAAAACAAGTAAAGAAGTATAATACAACATTACAGATTCTGTGCAGGAAAAAGCAGGGGGTAGAGGACACCGAGGGACAGTCATCTTTATGAAGGAGGGGACTTACCTTCTTATAAGGGATGACACAAACTGCACCCTGACAACTGAGTAGGTAATACAGCAGTCCCCCGTGTCTGCAGTTTCAGTTACCTGCAGTCAGCCATGACAGCCTGAAATACTAAATGAAAAATTCCAGAAATAAACAATTCTTAAGTTTTAAATTGTGCCCTTTTCTGAGTAGCATAATGAAATTTCATGTAGTCCCACTTCATCTCTCCTGGGGTGTAAACTGTCCTATGTGCTACAGTCTGTTAGTCACTTAGTAGCCGTCTCAGTTATGACTGTTGCTGTATCATGGTGCTTGTGTTCAAGTAATCCTCATTTTGCTTCTGTTGTTACAATTGTTCTGTTTTATTATGTTATTGATAATCTCTAGCTGTGTTTAATTTGTAAATTAAACTTTATCATAGGCAATTATGTATAGGAAAAACATGGACTATTCAGGGTTCAGTACTTACTGTTTGTGGTTTCAGGCATCCATTGGGGGATCTTGGACCTTATCCCCTGTGGATAAAGGGACTACTTACTGTCCCTGCACTCATCTAGACTTACCCATTTGTGGCATTTGTTATAAAATATCATTTTACAGGCTTTGGTCACAGAAAGTATTCAAAACAGCCACTATCAGTAAGTGCAAATACATTCCTACAAGAAATGTCAATTTTCCCTGTTAGCATTCTTTACAGAGCCTCTTTTAGAGTCAGAGTAATGGAAACCAGACACAGAAGAAGAGTGGAATATTTGATTTGCTGTATCTGTAAATAGATAGCAAGTATTTGGAAAGGAGGAGCCACAACTACTTTTTCTTAAGCAGTGAAATAGAAGAGTGAAGGCATACTATGTTTGTTATGGCCATACAGTACAGGAAGACCACAGAAGATGGGGAGCAGTAAAGCATTTGCCCCAATAACATTGAAAGTTGTGTAAAAGCAGCATGGTATTCATGCTCCGATGCCTGTACCTTCTAGTGGGGCCTGGTGCTGGATCCTAGGGCAAAGATGACCTATCTAGGAGGCTGAGGCATGTGTACAGTGTGATCCAAATCAGAAAGAGCTAGAGAGTATTAAAGAAGGATTATTTGATGTATGCTGGAAATGCCGAGTATAGATCCTTGGCAGACGAAGCTGGCCCTTCCTAAAGGAGGCAGCCTATCTGAGAATATATACAAAAATTAAGACCTCCCAACCCCCTGGAGTGGGGCCTTCTCCATTAGCACCACAGAGAGCAAAGGCAGTGAACTCCGAGCTGCTGCCTTCAAGAAGAAACAAATGAGACAGAAACCTGAGAGTAGAATATTGGTGGAGACTAAAACTCACATTTTTTAAGTTTGTTAAAAAAAAAAAAAAGAAGAAGCCCTTCAAGGAACAGTTACAAATCTGAAGATCTTGAAATATTCCTCAAAAGAAGAAATAAATAATGAGGGACCTGGCTGGTGTGGCTCAGAGGATTGAGCGCCGGGCTGCAAACCAAAGTGTCACCAGTTTGATTCCTGGTCAGGGCACATGCCTGGGTTGCAGGCCAGATCAGGTCCCCAGTAGGAGGCGCTCAGAAGGCAACTACACGTTGATGTTTCTCTCCCTCTTTTTCTCCCTCCCTTTTCCTCTAAAATAAAATAAATAGAATCTTTAAAAAAAGAAATAATGAGAAAGTGTACAAAAGTTTCTTTCACAGTGTGCAAGGCTTCCACGTTTAGAAATCAGTGAGGAGGATAAAACAAGTCTTATAAGCAAAAAGTACTGATGAAGACAAGTGAGGGAAACAGGAATGTTGAGTGGAAGTTCATAGACACCAGTCCCATCCCCATTGCCCAGTTGAGGGGACAGAAGTTCAGAGAGGGTATTGGATTCCAGACACAAATAGGACCCCTTTCACCGAGCAGGGCACAGTACTACAGCCCTGACTTCACAAAACAGAGGAACTTACTCCAGAAAAATCTTCACCTCATCATGATACTTCATCAAGGGGTTGTCTCCTCTGCTGGATCACAGCATAACCAAGTCACTCTTCTCTCCCTCATTTGCTGGGCTAGCCTTTTTTTTTTTTTAATAAAGTAGTTCACTTCAGGCATTATGATTATCACATCATTATTATTGAGACATTATATTACACTCAAACATTGAGATATTTATATACCATAAAGTTTACTCTTTTGAGGTATATAATTCACTTTTTTAATATATTCATGAGGTTGTGCAACTATCAGCACTGTCTCATTCGAGATCATTTTCATCTCCTTGTAAAGAGACCTCATACGCATTAGCAGATACTCCCAATTGCCCCTTCCCCAAACCCCAAGCAACCAACCACTAATCTTTGTTTTCATGGATTTTCCTATTGTAGACATTTCACGTAAAAGGAATCACAAAATGTGTGGTGGTATGCGTCTGGCTTCCTTCACTTACCAGTGTTTTTATGGTTCATGTTAGTGGCATGTATCAGTGCTTCATTCCTTTTTATAGCTCAGAGATACTCTCTCATGGTTATACCACATTTTGTCAGTTGGGCTGTTTCCAGCTTTTAGCTATTGTCAGTGGAAGTACTGTGAACATTCATGTACAAGTTTTTGTGGGGACAGATGCTTTCATTTCTCTTAGGTATATACCTAGGAGTGCAGTTGCTGGGTAATATGGTAACTGTGTTTAATTTTCTGAAGAATTGCCACTTTTCTAAGAGCTGCACTATTTTACATTCCCATCAATAGTGTGTGAGGGATCCAATTTTGCCACATCCTCACTAACACTTGCTATTACTTTTTTTTATTATAGTCATTCTAAAAGGTGTAAAATGACATCTCATTGTGGTTCTGATTTTCATTTCCCTAATGACTAATGATGTTAGGCACCTTTTCATGTGCTTCTTGGCCATTTGTATGTCTTCTTTGGAAAAATATCTATTCAGATTCTTTGCTCATTTTCTAATTGGGTTGTCTTTTTATTATTGAGTTGTAACAGTCCTTTGTATATTGGGATTATTAGACCCTTATCAGATACGTGTATGCAAATGTTTATCTCCCATTCTGTGAGTTTCAAGTTTTAAAGTGTCTTTGGAAGCACTGCTGAGCTATTTTTAATAAATATTAAAACATCTTAAAACAAACTAAATTAGGAATATGTAATTGGGGTCTAAATTATATATTTAAATTTAATAAGCATCATAATTTTACAAGCAAACCATTGTTTGCAGACCACACTTTGAGGCTTCCAAATTAAGGGTCTCAAGTTCATGATGATAGATATCTATTGCTTTTATAGCATTTATATGACAGGCGCTGTTTGGGCACTCTGCTTGTATTAACTCGCCTAATTCTCACAACAATCCGATGATGTAGAGAATTACCATCATACACATTGTACCTAACAGAGGCAGAGGAAGGTTAAGCAATTTGCCTGAAGCCAAAGAGTGAGCAGCAGATGTGGGCCCCAGATTCCGTTGCTCTCAACCACCTGCAAAACTGCCAAGGTGGAATTAAACTATGCCTAAACCCTTGCTTTGGCTTCGAAATAATAGTGCTTCCATGGTGTCTACCACTCTAGGTATTTTCCCTCTCGGTACCAAGTCAGGTGTCTTCATTATTCTTTCCTCTCGCAGTCTGGCTTCAGGACCCTCTCACTTTGCCAACTGTCAAGAGGCTTTAGTGTGTGGAAATAATTGCGAAGTCGCCTGCGTCCCCCAGGTGGAGTAGTGCTAAATTTCTGGCGGCTAATGGGCTTCAAGGAGCCGCGGATTCAGCCCAATGAGGCTCGAAGCTGAGCCATGGGTGGAGCCAGCAGAGGGGGCAGAACGGAGTCTCTGCGGGGTGTCCACTGTGTGCGGAGCCGGCTGCCCTCAGCGGAGCCATGAGTTGGACCTGCCCACGTTGCCAGCAACCCGTTTTCTTTGGTGAGGCCCAGGCTGAGGAGGGGGAAAAGACTAGGCGAGTGTGAGCTGCTGGGCTCCCGGAGCACACGAGGAGCTGGAGAAGGGTGTGATCCCAGACCCCTTTCCACCTATGGGGCATGGTACTCTGGCGGGAAGGAGCTGGCCTCCTGGAGACACGCCCCACTAACCGGGGAGCAGGATGGCGTAGAAGGGGAAAGGAGGGCACCCGCTGCTTGGCTTGGCTGCCCTGAAGTCCCAGTTCCACTTTGTTCCCCACAGCGGAGAAGGTGAGCTCCCTGGGCAAGAACTGGCACCGCTTCTGCCTGAAATGTGAGCACTGCCACAGTGTCCTGTCCCCAGGAGGGCATGCAGAGGTGAGACCTATGTCTGTTACTGTCTCCCAGGCACCAGCCCCATTGCCGACCTGGAGGCTCACCAAAGGCAATCTCAGTAGCCAGCTCCTAAGACCACCACCACTTAGAGGGTGGGCCCCACACCCTCCAGGATTTGGGGACCCTGAGTTTTGCTAGTGGACTCCATGTCATTTGAGGGGAAGGAGAGGGCAGCGACACTGCTTCCTGCCCTGCTCTTGCTCTTCTCCCCTGACCACAGTGGCAATTCTGGCATGTCAGCCCATCCTGACCTCTCCCATTCCCACCAGCCCAGGCCAGGGGACTGACACTCCTGGCAGTCTTTTGGGGGGAAAGGCCTGTGGAATATGGGAGAAGGCCCCTTGGCCCTGAGCAACCCCCTTTCCTCTGCTTGTGCCTAGCACAACGGGAGGCCGTATTGCCACAAGCCATGCTATGGGGTTCTCTTTGGACCCAGGGGTAAGTACCAGCCAGGAAGGAGGCAGAGGGCAGCAGAAACCCTCCCTGTGGCAAGGGAGCTGGAGATTCAAGCCTGACCTCCCTTCTCTCTGCAGGGGTGAACATTGGTGGTGTGGGCTCCTACCTCTACAACTCCCCCATTCCCACCCCTGCCAACACCATTCCTCTCAACCCCAGCAGCTTCAGCCCTCCAAGGCCCAGGACTGGCCTCCCCCAGGGCAAGAAAAGTAAGTGAGGCTGAGCCCCAGCTACCCCTCCTCCTGAGCTTTTCCAGGCTGGAACAGGGTGGGGCCAGGTGGCAGTCTCTCAGATAGTCCTCTGCCTCATTCCCACGACTTTGTTCATGGATGGCAAAATCTTGCATTATCTGCAACCCCTATTTTTATGTTCCCTCATGTCAGCTGCTGAGTTCATAGGTAAAGTGGGCAGATGGCATTACCGCCCCCATTTTACAGGTGAGGAAACTGAGGTTCAGAGAGAGCAGGTGACCTTGTGTAGTCACAGCTAGTCAGAGGCAAAGCTGGCCTGAAACTCAGGCCTCTCCCAGGCCAGCACCATGGAAGAAGACTTATGAGTGAGGAGTCATTGAGACAGGGCCAGCCCCTCACATTCTTCTACTTGTCCCCTCTCCCTGTTCCTTTCTCCCATCCCCTGCAGTGGGCAATGACACCGTGCTCCCCAACACCTGACACCCCTGCCCTGGCCAGCTCCTGTATCAGTTCAGGTTTCCTGAGGATTGAGTTGCTGACAGGGTTGGGCTGGTGGGCATCTGGGCCCCTGGGAGGATGAGAAGCAGGTGGTCCCTCTTGCAGATAGGGGTGCGACAGGAGGTGGGGTCAGAGGGGACTCAGCTCTGTCTGAGGAAGGCATACTTATGGCCACCTGGGTGGGAGGCTCTGGGGTGAGCATGGCTTTTGGAAGAGGACAGTGCCACATGCAGGCTGGTGCTAGAGGGCCCTACTTAGGCCTGGCCCCCACTTAGCCCTAGCCAGGGCCTCTTCTTCTTAAAGGCCCTTTGCACATGAAGACATTCACTGGGGAGACCTCACTGTGCCCTGGCTGTGAAGAACCTGTCTACTTTGGTAAGTGACAAGGGAAAGCGTGGACAGGGGAGAAAGTGCAAGGTGGGCATCAAAGGGCAGGGAGGTGGGGTAAGGCAGGTGGGTCTCCCTGCCCTGCCCCTAGGGCTACTACCTCTCTCTACCTCCAGCTGAGAAGGTGATGTCTTTGGGCAGAAATTGGCACCGACCCTGTCTGAGGTGCCAGCGCTGCCGGAAGACCCTGACTGCTGGGAGTCATGCTGAGGTGAGCAAGGAGGGGATGGGTTGTTATGTTGGGAGGAGGCTGGAGATAGAAAAAGAGCCACGCTGAGAGGGCTCTCTTTCTCTTTGTGTCCCAGCATGATGGCGTCCCCTACTGCCACATCCCCTGCTACGGCTACCTGTTTGGCCCCAAAGGTGGGCAGTTCCACCCTAGATGCTGGGCCTAAAGTATGGCATGTGGGTCTGTGGTTATGTGTGGACAACTTCCCCTGTAGTCAGACATATCCCAGATCCTTCCCAGTTCCCTCTAGCCCTCAGCCCAGTACCCTCTGTCCTCAAGGCCCTTGGTGATGGGGCTCTCTCCCTCAGGTGTGAACATTGGTGATGTGGGTTGCTACATCTATGACCCCGTGGAGATAAAACCCAAATAAGATGCTCACAGGAGAGGTCACCCGAACTTGGGCCTCCGGCCATCCCCTCAATGGTTCAATGGGAGCTACAGAATTCTTCAGTCCCGTGGAGGTAGGGGAAGGTGGGGTTCTGGCAGCCTGGGCCTCAGCTCCATGGTAGACCGAAAAGTCTAGACTTTCCCTGCCAAGTCATCCTTTTCCCATTCCTATCTGCTCAGGGGAATTGAGCCACCTCATTTTGAAGGGTGGCTTCCTGACCTTCCCAATTCCTTTCCCCAGCAAATTATATAACTTCAAGATACTCATAAAACTTGTGTTTGTCCTGGCTTCTCCAATAAAATGTTGACTCCCATGCCTTCAACTCTTCTTTGGGCATAGACAGTGGGTTGGAGGGTGGAGAGTATGGGGGTGGGGGAGGCATTACCCTGCAAATTGCCAGCCACGAAGCAAAGAACTCTGTTCTCCAGGTCCCCTGGCCCTGACATTGGGCAGCCCCCAGCACCACACAGTGGACAGCATGCGTACAGCCCTGTTGGTACCAGAGGTCATCATAGGACAGTCCCTTCTTTAGCACCATCTCTAGAAGAAGAACCTTATTCAGCAACTCACTGAGCATGGCAACAGATAGATCTTGTGGTGAGGTCTGTTCAGAATCTTCATTGTCCATTTGATAAATGAACAGACTGAGGTCCAAAAAGGGAAAGCCACATGCCCAAGGTCACACAGCAAATCAGTTGCAAAGCTGAGATGAGAAGCCAGCACCAGACTCCATGGCTTCCCATCCAGGGCTTGTCCCACAGCTCCAAACTGATGCCCCAACCCAGAGGCACAGAATCCCACCAGCTATGAGAGAGGTGCCAGAATTCTCCAGCAGCCCACTGCATTCTGGGAAGTTACTCTTGTTAGAAGGGCATAGAGAGCAAATTCAGCCTTGAGCAGGGAGCTCTTTGCTCCTAGCCCCTGGTCACCGGGCTTTCCCTTGTGCTCTTCCAGACCCTGATGCAGAACTTCTGTGGAAGGATGCTCCTTAAACCACTCAGTCGTGGACCTGCTTCATGGGCATCTGTTCCTCCTGAAGGCTGGATGGGGCACTGGGGAGGAAGGAATCATGAGCAATGGTGGGGTTTAGCCCCCAAGCCTGCCTCCCCAGCCTGCCCCGTCAGTGCTGGCCTAGGGCTTCCCTAGTCTTGGCATATAAACATGGACTCCCACAACTGACTCCCACACACACTTGTACATGTCCATGATGTGTAGGCATGCCTGAGTGTGCACACATCCACCTCTCCCTGGACAGCCTTGGGTATTTATGTACACACACACGGACTCATGTTTGCTCTTATACACACAGTTGACATACTTCAGGTCATGCACCTGTGCATACTTGCATACATGTACCAGATGCATACATGTACCAGATACATGCAGACATGTCTTCCTCTGAATCCCACCTAAGAGGTCAGGTACCTGAGCACCCATACCCACATGCATGTGTACATACCTCTTCCTCTCCACGTCTTGGATGGTCTCTGGCAGCTGCGCGTGCCTTGTCTCTGGCAGCAGGAGGGCAGTGCAAGCAGCCAGCAGGGCAATCCCCCCATAAGTGAGCTTGGGCAGTGACAGCCATACTCCATCCAGCAAGGCTACCAGTGGGGCCAAAGAGCCCCCTAGCCGGCCCACCAGTGCAGTCAGCCCCATCCCTGTCTGTCTGTTCAGAGAAAGGATGGGGGGGTTGGTGCTCACGGATGCTTGGGGTAATTGCCTCACAGGTCTCCCTGCCCAGAGCTGGCAGGGGGTACTCCTCTGGTACCTCCTTACCCCCCAAGACGGCTAAGGAAGCTGGGGCTTCTTTCAGGTGGTCTTCCCACCAAACCCCTGGCCAGGAGCGCCTTAGCCAACACCCACCAGAAGATGAGGCCCCAATTCTGACAGAGTCCCATTCAGTTATGACTGAAGGGAAAGAAACATCACCAGAAAGCAGATGGGGACAAGGTCAGCAGCTCATACACACACTGCCATGTTGTTAGAGAATGTGCAAGGTTTTCTAATCATACCCAGCTACCTACAACTCTCCTCTTCACCTGCCAATAGCTAGTTGAAAGGGCCCCAGGACTTATGTTCGGAGACAGCTCCCAAGCGCAGCACCGCCCAGGCTGTGGGGGATGGGATGGGATGGGATGGGCAGATAGGGCTTTTTTGCCACTATTTTCTTTTTTTTTTAAGCCCAGAGTTGTTTTCCGACCTTGCTCGGGGTCACTTAGTAAAGATAAAATGCCCCCGCCTTCTCCCAGATTGAGGCAGAGGCTGGTTAACTCTGTATTCCGCGTGTGGTGGAAGGAACGGGCAAGAGGACTGGGCTGCAGTGTGCCGTGTATATGTGGGCGTGTCGGTAAAAGATGAGACCAACAAGCTCTCCCCAGGCTTGCCGGAGACTCAGGTTCCTCTCACCTGAGCACAGTAGGGTACAACTCCGAGGTAAACAGGTAGGCAGTGGTGAAGGCAGCTTCAGAAAAACCTTTCCCTAATACCGCCAGGGCGGTACTCCAGGACACCATCTCTGGAAAAAAAGAGGTTCAGGCAGTGAGGCTCCCAGGACTGGAAGCGGAGTCTCCAGAGAGGAAGAGGTTTCGAGATTGGGCGGGGTTTCTTGGCCAGGAGGCGGGGCATCCGGGCACGGGCGGGGCCCCAGTGCCAGGCCTACCCGAGGACAGCAGCAGCCTGGTGCCGAAGGCGAGGGCGCTGCCCAGCAGTGTTCCTGCGATTGTGAGGCGGCGTCCTGCGCGGCGCACCGATATGTAGACCAGCAGCTTGGAGGGCAGCTCCACGGCCCCGAACAGCAGCTGCGTCTGATACACATTCAGCCCCAGCCCCGACAAGTCCAGGCTCAGGCCGTAATAGGAGAGGTTCACCGCAAACCTGAGAGGAGAGGAGTCCGGGCGGCGATGCCACTCAGGGGCCTCTTTCCCACCCACCTTGTCCTCTCAAGGAGCCTTGGCCTTTTAGAGTGACTGCCACCTCCGCCTAGTGGCCAAAGCGCCTTAGCCTAATCTTCACAGCAACCCTGTGAGGGAGGAACTAAAGTGTCCATTTTACCGAAGGGACAACTGTCCAAGGTCTCAATAAGGAAGTGGCAGAGCCTTAATTT
>PVKM010029532.1:0-17633 GCA_004027735.1 Carollia perspicillata | reverse complement strand
ATGATAAAAACCAATGCCAATGAGAGCGACACTATTACTTAAGTACATACTGAGTGATTGCTGATGTGCTAGATTTTTATCCTAGTAACAATATAAGGTTCACCCCCTCTTACCAATCCTCCTCCATCTCCCACAGCACACTCTACTTCTGGAGAGTACTGTTTAATCAGGCAAAGAACCAACTTAAATAACAACTAGACATTCTAAAGGAGGACTAACGGAATTTTATATTGAACTGTCCTACTGGAGTTTTTGATACCATTGTGCACAGGGACGTTTTCCCTTGACAGTGGTCTGATGAGAACTGGCATGGATCTATTTCTCACTTGAAATGTATCTCTGGATAGTTTCTTCTTTCCCATTTTCCACAGTGGGGAAAAAAAGACAATAGAATCTAGGTTAACCTGGCTGGGAGTAAGAAGCTCTCTAACCACCTTCCATTTTTGGTCTTTTCTTCCTTTGTCTTTTAGTTGTAGCCATGAGGTAAGGAAATCCAAGGCCTACGAGTTCTACTATAGTATTGTCAGCTGTATAGTGCATAAAGGTTTTCGTGCAGCTCAGTAACGGGGACCCAAATTGGAACTTTGGATAGAGAATGCATCGAGTTTCTTAGTTGGAATTATTTGACAATTCAAAGATTGAGATCCTGGTCTTATGCTTTCTTTCTTAAATTATGAAATACTTTAATATTATAGAAAATATTACTGTAAAATGAACATAATATCTAACATTATCCAGTTCTATTGATTGTGATCATTCATATTTTCAATCATTTCAGTGAGATGATTAAAAATTTTATAAACTGCAATTTTGCTTATAAGAAGTACTCAATACCTTCAGTTTTCTTTTTATAATATTTAATAAAATATATATTTCATCACAAAATACAAGTATGTAATATCACCTTCAATATTTTGCATAAGCATAGCTTGATAAAATTAGTACCATCTTATATGGGTATTTTTATTTTTGTGAATGCTTCTCTACAATGTTTTTTTTGAAGATTTTTATTGACTTATATTTAGAGAGAATGGTAGGGAAGGAGAAAGCGAGAGAGAGAAAGAGTAGGGAACACCTCTCGAGCACCCCTACTGGAAACCTGGCCCACAACCCAGGCATGTGTCCTGACTGAGAATCGAACCAGTGACTGGTTTGCAGCCTGCACTCAGTTCACTGAGCTATCCCAGCCAGATCTACAATGCTTTTTTAATGGTAAACTTTTTTTAGTATTAATTATGCAGAAGTGAGCATAAATTGTGCATGTTTAGCTTGTTTTTTTCTCACTGCAAACACCACCATATAAACAGCACCAGGAATATTACATTCCACAAAGAAGTCATACTTTAATTCCACCTTACTTTAATCCGAAAGTTATCAGTTTCAAAATTTTTCATGCCACAGATTGGTGTTGCCTTGTTTTAAACATTAATAAATGTAATCATAGGGAATATATTATTTTTGTGTCTGTTTTTTTATTGGGATTGCACTGAATCTATAAATCAATTCACAGAGAATCTTATTACAATATAGAATCTTCAAAGAAACAAATATTTTTCCTGTCATCTAGTGTTACATAACAAATTACCCTGAAATTTTATAGCTTAAGATCACAATAATTTATTCTGCTTATTAATCTGCAATTAGATCAGGGCTTTGTGAAGACAGTTTACTTTTCCTCAGTGTGACTGCAGCTCAGACCACTTCCAAAATGGCTTGATCCCATGGCTGATTAGTTGATAATGACTGACAGCTAAAGACTCCCCTGAGGTTGCTGGCTCCGGGCCTCTCCAAGGGGCTTCTTGGTCTTTTTCCCAGCCTGGCAGCTACATTCCAAGAGCCAGTGTTCCAGGAGGTACAAACTAGAAGCTGCCAGTCTCTTAAGGCCTGAGCCTGTGAAATGGTAAAATATTACTTCTGCTGTATTCTATTGGTCAAAGCAGTTACATACAGGGTAAAGAGGAATCAGAAACTCACTTCTTAATGGGAAGACTGTCAAACAGTTTGTAGCCATTTAATTCTTCATAGAGGTCTTCAGCATATTTCTCCTAGATGTTAAACTTACTCCTAGACATGTAATATTTTGATAATTCTGTAAATGATAAAGTTCTATAGAAAGTTTTTATGTGTTCATAGCTGATATGTGAAGTTACAAGCGATTTTTGAAATGATTTGCAATATATTGCCTTGATAGATATATTTACTGATTCTAAAAGCTTTCCTATATTCTTTTTGGATTTTTAACATATACAATAATGTTATATTTGAATAATTAGATTTTGATTTCTTCTTTTTATCACGTGTTATATTTTTAGGTGTATAAGGATGGATGTGCTTTATTAAGCTATCATAGCCTACATAAAGTCATACTGAAGGTTAGTTCATGGAATCAGATCTCAAGAACATTGTTTTAGAAGCTGCAACAACCCATATGACTACCTCATTCAAAACTCGGGGAGCAAGTTTGATATCCCACCAGTAAGCATTAAGTATTTTTAGGAGAACACTTTTATCAGACTAAGGAAGTTTTCTTTCACGCCTGGTTTGCTAAGAACTTTTGTTTAAAATGGATGTTATGCTTGGTCAAATCCTAGGGCTTTATTTTTCTTTTTATAATCAATTATTGATATTTTTATATAGTTTGCACATATATTTCTTTTTTGCCGCTTTTTAAATTTGTATAAACAATTTCAAACCCACCTATACAGTCCTTTGTGTTCCTGAAATATCATGAAAACATCTTTTTTAACCTTTCCCCAGCATCAAACCAAAAAGAGCATTTTTTTTTTGTAGTCCACCTCTAGGGAATATTTTTATGGCAGTTTTCTGGGTTCCTTTTCTGAATCTACTAACAAAGAACTATAAGATACAGAATTTCTTAGCAACCTTCAGGCATATAATTTCTTAGTTGCTTCTAAAATATCTGAAGATCTTTGAATTCTTATCTCTAAACTTCTTACTCTGCTTTTCTTAAAGTCCAAGGGTTTTGCTTACTTTGTCAAAGGTTATAGGTTCTTTTGAATGTGTTTTCTTATTATTTTATCTAAAACAGTTAGTTTTGTTTTTGAGGGAGAGACTTGCAGCATCTTCATTTTGTGACATTTTTTAATTAAGAAGACACGGTTTCTTCAGCCTTTCCTTTTTTCACGTTGCAATTCCCTCCAGGCATCTCCCTCCTCACATTGTTTCCTTTGCTTTGTTCCACCATGGTGCCATTTCTCAAATGCTGGGTGATACTTAGATGAAAGCTCCGAGTGAACCTCAGTTTTATCCACTGCGGGCCCTCACTGCACTGTGATGTGGCTGAGCCATTTCCTTGAAAGATCTGAAACTGTTTGTATTTGTAGGTTTTCCTTCTTGGGCTCATTTAGTGCATATAGTTGGGACATTTCAATATTCTTCAGGGAAGTACTAGCTTGGCCATTTTATTTATTCCTCAGCCGTGTCTGAATGCTAAATAGACAACATAGACCAAACCAAATCCATCCTTCTGTGGAATTAGATGTCCTTAGGCAAGGGATTAAAGATAATCACCATTGTGTGTGTGTGTGTGTGTGTGTGTGTGTGTGTGTGTGTCCTGCAATCCTTACATATAACATCTAAACCTGGAGGTTGAAGATCAGAATGTCTTGTGAATGACAGTGAAGTTCTGTGCATTTTCTGAACTGAAGGAGATTTGTTTCTGCATACGTATATGCATACGTACGTGTAAACATACTGAGGCTTTTGAATATAGAGGATTCAAATATTTCACCTGCTCCTGAGCAAAATCGAAAGATATACATGTAGCTACAGCTAACACTTTTCTTCTTGTCCCTCATTAAGTATTTCCTCTACTATCCAGATACTATCCTAGCTGTAGGGGAAAAATGATTATACAAGAAAAAATGATTCTATAAAAAGTCCACAGTACAAAAATCTGTAGTGTTATTTTCACGGCCATTTTCTAGTGCTTTTGTGATTTTGAATTTGACCTCATTCGTACATTGTTTCATGGGATGTAAAGTTAGATATGTAGTCCTTTGGTGAATACATAAAATCTTCATTAAGTTTTTATTTTGTTCTGTTTTTCTGTAGAAAACAGAGCTGCTAGTGAGACATCTATTCTTCTATCACAATAAGTGACTTTCCAGAAACAAAAAAACCATTAACTTTAGTATTTCCTAAACTAAACCCAGTGTTTAGTCGTTTTGTTATGCTGTAATTACTTCTTTTTTTCCTGTACATAACTTTTCTTTCTGTTCATAAAACACCCATATTTCTCTTTACTTCTTGATAGCCAAATCCTACTAATTTTTTTGTAGTAAAGATTTAATTTTTTAAGAGCTGTTTTAGATTCACAGAAAAAGTGAGAGGAAGGTACAGAGATTTCCCAAGCTGGCAAGCTTCCCTTCAATGACGGTCAGTCTCCAAAGAGGTTGGAACTATGGATGCACTCAGGTCTTTCGGCTATTAATATCCTTTAACTTTTTAAGTGACATTAAATGAAATATTTAGGATTAATTCCTGATTACCCCCTTTGAAAGATATCAAATACTGCTCTGAAATTTGTTCTACACTTGCAACACTTGTTTTCCAACAGACCAAGCAAGTATCATGATGTCCTATGATTTTATAATACGAACTATCTTTGTACAAAGTCTTGCATGGTAGGTGGTCAGGACATACAGGCTGAAAAATTTCAACAGTGAAAACTTTTTATGAGGGCTATACAAAGTTTCAAATATAAAGATATGCTGACAGTCTTGGTAGGAAGTTTACATCATTTGGTCAAAATGAGTAAATTATCTTTAAATTTAAAAGAAGACAACTACAAACTAAGAGCATATCCTTTGATTTTATTGGACTAGTCGATCTCTTCATTTACAGAAGATTGCATTATCTTCAGATGTACTGATGTGCTGCCCCTCTCACCCACTTCCAATCTTTCAGATTCAATTTCTCCAGAGAATAACCCTCTTGGGTTTTCCAGGGCGAGGAGGGTAAATCATCCAGCTAGTAAGGGCAGGAGGAATCTGCGTGAATTCTTATACTTTAAACTTGCTAATTTTCCTTCTAGTTCTATTACCTCTATTTTCAGAGGTTCTAGGTTCCTCAAATTACTAAAGCCATTTAAAGTCATAGGATCCCCTCGCTGTAACAGACAGGGGTGAGGTCGCTGGGGAGCAAGGAAGGAAAACCTCGATCTGGTTTGAAAGGCTACACTGCCCCTCAGAAGGGAGGGGCTGCAGAGGAGGCTGCAGTCTCAGGCAACAGTAAACAAGCTAGTTCTACAGCATGTGTTGCCCCAGCAACCAAGAAGCATAGCACAATCCAGGAGGAGGAGGGGAAGAGAGGCACTGTGGCACAAGGGCCTCCTCTATCCTAAAACCCCCCGAGAGGGTCTGAGAAGTGCTGACCGCAGACAGGTATTGTAACTGAAGCTCAGGTGTGATTCCATACCCCAGAGGCAATGGTAAACACCTAATGCAGCTCATGACACAGCTTGCACAGAGCCTGCGAGGGCTGTGGGAGCTGAAAAGGTCACAACGCATGGGTAAATCTTACCACCCTCTTCCTGATTATGGCGTCCAGGGCAGGGGGAAACACACTGTGTGGGCTGATGCACGTGGTGGATATTGGCCGAAAACAGGCTGGGCATTTGGACTCTCCCACGGCATGTAGGATTTGAATGAAAGATTTAAAATGGTGGGCACACAGAAGTTCCTGCTCTCTTGCTTGCCCCTCAGTAGGGGAGGGGCTCAGAGGTTTCGTGGACCCATTCAGGCATCCTCTATGTGTTCCCTGCACTTCCACGTTGGGGGCCAGCCCCCGTGCCAGAACACGTGCCCAATCAGCAGTGGGCCTGCAGGGTGCTGGTCCTGCTCTTGGATCTTGCTTTGCCCTGCTGGTGTGGTCAGAAGCAGGCTCATGTGGAACATGCACCTCGCCAGTGGTTGGCTCAGGCAGATGTTGCGGCCCAGTGCTGCAGGGTATGGGTCTTGGACTGCTCTCATCCTCTCAACCCAAGAGTGATGCACAAAGGTGCTGGCCAGGAGAGCTCCCAGGCCCTAGGGTGCAAGCAGACCTGGATGTTGGGGGCCGGGTAGACTGAGCCTCTCACAGGACCGCTGCAGTGGTCTGGCAGTGTTCCAGGCACTGAGAGGGGAAAGCTGTGGAGAGCAATGGAAACACCGGCCTCACAAGTGTGTGCTCCAGAAGGAGAGAGAGCCCTGAGCCAGAGAGATTGCGACCCGTCCATGTAGCAGCCTTGGACTCCAAAAGCACAGACAAGTTTGAGCGGGCTCTGGCTATGGATTTGGATTTCACTCTTTTGGGGAACAAAGGGATTTCTCTGTTTGCACAAGGGAATGCATTGGAGCAGAGGAGATCCCAGCTCCCCCAAAGTGGGTGCCCTGTTAATAAAAACACTTCTCCTTCCCTATCAGTTCGTTCTATGGTTGTACATGGCAGCAGGAGGCCAAATCCCCTTCTCCCCTGTGACATCATTGCAGCATTACTGCAACCTTTCCCTAAGGGGTTCAATTGCTATTATTAGTTTAACGCATTTGTGTTCCAATTCTGAGTATTTCCTTGATATTCTCCTTTTGTATTTTTAACTTGTGAGCTTATTTATTTATATATTTTAATACATACGTTATTTTTATTTGAACTATGTCAACAAGCTAGTATTATGGAAAGACTCATACACAGAATTAATAATATAGGCAAAACTAAAACCTAGTAGTGGCTAAGACACAAATTTCCAGGATCAGAAAGCACAGAAATCACCAGTAAAAGATGTTCTAAGATATAAAAATTAGAATTCAAGTCATTCTTATGTAAGTATTAATTGAAAGGACAACTGAGGTAATATTTGTACATGGATTCAGTAATTTAGTATTTTATACTCTTTTTATCTTAAGAATTAGAGGTACAAGTAAAGCTTTTTGTTAGCTGTCAAGTTCAGTCTCTTAGATGAAAAGAGAAGAGGCTGATTCCTTTTGTTATGCAGTTGAATATTCTTGTCTATAAATTTGACCAGTCAATATCTAACATGAGATCAGTTTTATAGCATACCCACAGTGAATGAATCTAGTAGACGAGTGAATACTTAATAATGAACAGTAGGCTTTATTTTAACATTACAAGAAATAAAAATTTGTTGCCTATTTTCAAGGGAGTGTTTTGGAGTTTATCGGTGATTTTTCACTTTTATTCTTTATTTATGGGAGTGATTTTAGAGACTTAGCAAAGGTCACAAAACCCAGCCTAGAGAAACAGATGCAGTTTAGTTACTTGTTTAGCATGAGGAACGACATGACATGAGTAGACTTACCTTGAGAGCACCCAGTGCAGGTAAAAACAGACACTGCATGAAGTCTCAGGGCAAGGATCTGTGGTATTTGGGGCGCAGTTTCCAAGGAGTGGGCGAAGGAAGGAAAGCAGTGGGACTTTTAATTTTTATATGTGAATTTGTCAGCACAGATTCTTAATACATTGAACACTAGCTTGAATTAAAGACCTACCACAAATTGATTTTAATTTGTATCTTGGATTAAACTCACAAAAGTACATATTTTAAACTACTATATTTAGATATCTTCAGGGGACTTCTCTACAAAGATGTCTCATGAGAGTAGGTATCATTTACACTTGCTTTAGCCTTAGCCCTACTCTCAAAAATTTAAACAGTGAGGGAGAATGTAAAACAAGGCACAGTCCTATGAAAACCATTTGGCATAGAGAAATGTGAATAACATGTCTAAAAATCCAAATATACTGTGCTTTCATTCAGTGTGGATGAAATTAATTTATTTTCAACTTTTAATCTGAGTTCTTCATATTCTTAATATTTGTCTTTCATGGAAATTTCACAGTACGCTGTATTAAATACCTATACCCTTTTTTCTTTGTATAAATCAAAATTATCAGCCCTCCTCACTGATTTTACAAATGAAACTGCATGACTAATCGTAACATTTTTATAAAGGAAGAATGACTTAACACAGAACAGGAATATGCTCACCTGACAAGCCATCTTTCTAAAATCTCCATTAACTCCATCAGAAAGGGGCTGGGCAGCAAAAAACATGAGGACTTGAAGTCTATTACTCCAACAGCTGTGGTTTCACAGACTCAGAGAAAAAAAAACCTTTTTTTCCCTCTGTCTTAAAATATTCAAACTTTTTAAGTCATTCTCTTATGATTAGCATTATTCTCTCACCTTGAAAACCAAAGATAAGACAGAAAAAATAAGAGAGAGAAAATGTAGAGGTACGAGAATGGGAAAGAAAAGGAGGGGCTAAAGGAAGAGGTGAGGGATAAAGACGAGAAGGAGGGCAGGGTCTCTCCACGTGCTGAGGACACAGTAATAGAAAGTAATACTCTTAACAGTGTCGAGGTCCGTGGTAATTTCTGAGGTTAGTCATCAGCTCTCTGTATCTTTATGTTGCCTGACTGCTCCAGCGACGACTTCTAGGACTGTACCGAATGGGAGCCGTGACGGTGGCCACCGTGCACATCCCTATTGCCCGCGAGAGCTGCCAGTCAGACTTACATCCAACTGTTTTTCACCTAGTCCAAGCCACAGAAAAATGGCATCCAATTTACACGAAGCATTTTATAATTCGTTTTTCTTTGGGAAATTATTGTTTGCTAGTACTCGCCTTCTAAGAACTGTTAAAATTAACTTTAACATATAAATCAGTGTGTTGAATTGTCCTTCCTATTTCTCCAAACCTTTGTTCCAGTCACTGGAAGCTCTATCTCTATCCCGCATCACCGCAGTTTCCAGAACACATCACACTCTCATGTTCCAGGGGGTTCAGTGTTTCCACCATCACAAGCATCACAAACCCCTCTTCTTTTCCTTGAAACCTCAGTACGAATATCGTTTTTATGGGAACATTCCCTGATATTGTATCTAAAAGAATGCCATTGTGTGGAGTAGTCACTCTTGAATGTTTTCCTGTTATTACAGCACCTGTGTAATAAGGTGAGATACATAAATAGATACAGAGACACATAGATAGATAGATACATAGATGATTTTATATTGCCATCTTATTTACATATTAATCATATGTACGGTCCAAGAGAGTGAAAACTACAGGGTAAGTTTTAAAAAAACAGTTTGTCTTTTCCAGCATTGAAACTTTATTGTCTGGTAGAAAGCCTGTCATATACTAAATAGTTAATGATAAATCCCTGCCTCATTGATTATTTATAAGTAGAAAGCTTCTTTAAGTCCTTTAGTAAAACAATACCTTCCAAATAGTATCAGTTAGCATCTTCATCAGTCTGTAGTGGAATACAATAAGTAATTTGGCATTGTTTTAAAGTAACTTAATTCAAGTGTTTAAATAAAAATTTCCATGATAGAAAGAAATTTATTTGCAGGTAATATAATTTCATATTGCACTGAATAAAAAAAATCTTAAAGTGTCCTGGCTAATATATATATATATATATAATTTTATTTTAATTGTTGTTCAAGTACAGTTTTCTGTCTTTCACTCCTGTCCCAGACCACCCTCCCAGTGCTCCCCCCTCCCTCCCTTTTCCACCCCCCTTAGTTTTTGTCCCTGTGTCCTTTATACTTGTTCCTGTAAACCCTTCCCCTTTTCTCCTGAAATTCCCTCCCCTCTCCCCTCTGGTCACTGCCAGCCTGTTTTCTATTTCAATGTCTTTGGTTATATTTTGCTAATATTTTTTAGGCATTTATTAAGATAGTGGTAGCATGAAAATTAATTTCCTTTATTGTTCAAAGTTCCTGCTTCAAAATAAAATATTTGTAAATTATTTGTAAAATATTTGAAATATTTCACTATACGAGCTATTTTAGTGATGTCAATAAAGATTGATAAGCTTTAGTATATCTAATTTTCTAACAATAACTAAGAAAAATTAAAGCAATTAGAGAGTAATGAAGAATTTGCAATATATAAACATCATGTAAGGGGATACCTTGAAAATTTGTACATATGCTAATCAGCAGGTCCAGAAAACAAGCATCTTAGGACATTAAGGGAAGAGGTAAATGTTTTTCAGCCTTTAATGTTATTCTGATAAAAAAGAAAGAAAATTGAAAATTCAGATAAGAAGCATAACATTGAAAAGAAATAAATCTGCAATCAGTTTTATTTTTCAGTGGGGAAACAAACATCTGTGTGATGCTGATGTTAATGGGCAGGAAAATGATGGGACAGTACAAAAACATTTAATATAAAACCAGAATCCAACAATCTGTTTAGTTAAATTTAAACAATACCATTTCATCTATTCTCATAGCATGTATCTTGTAATGCACTTACTGCAAGCAATACAGTGGCCATTCTATATGTTAAAATAACATCCACTTTAACTATACTACCTTTAGAGATAGAGGCAGAATCAAAACATGAACAGGAAGTAATAATCCCTGTAAGTGAAGTCAATTTAGAAAAATTTTAGAAAGATACTCTTGAGATAATACCAAATTTGCACTAAATTCCAGACTCTGGTAATGAATTTAAAGAATAAAACGCCTGTATCAACTTTCAGATCATATTGCATGAGAGGAATTAAGAACATTGACCTCGACATGAACGTAAGTAACTCTAATGATGACAAGTATGCACGGAAGAAAACAAACTGAAATGTACACTGGAAAAGTACCAGTTGATATACCAAGTGAAACACATTTTTTTTTCTTGTAGTGAACACATTTTAAATGAGAATAAAACAAAGGTCAAAAAACTAAATAAGACAATAGCGAAAGAAATCTTAGTGAGATTAGGCAGACAAATAGGATATTGTGCAGGATGAAAAAAAAGGGAGCAACTTGCTTTTAAATCCATCTGGAGACTACTATCTGCCTAAAATCCTTAATCGTTGGAATTTCTGAGATTAATTAAAAAAACTGTTGAGCACAAATATTTATCTAGTTTTGCACACAATTAAAATAAAATAAAATAAAATAATATCAATCATCTTCCCCTGAAAATAAACACACTCTCAAAGGAAGTACACAAAATGAGAGAGTCTGAACGTTTTTCTAGGAGGTGTCAGGGCAAAGGGCACAACAATCTGAAGACCTTCTCTCACTTTATTGTGGCAGAAGTTGGAACAAAACCAGACTCTTTGTTTGTTTGTTTTGTATTGTTTTGTTTTCAAGAGCTAGATACCAGAGATTAGTTTCCTAAGGTAGTATTAAACTAGGAATCAGTACAAAAGAAAACAGAATTGATTGTAAAGGGATGAACAGTCTATCAACCCATGAAAAAAATTTAAATTAAAGGCCCAGTATATGGGCAATAACTTCATTTGGATGATATATTATAACCTCAAAAAAGGGAAATTTTATTTGTAATTCATCATGTACTGTATATGCATATGTGTGTATATATGTATATGTATATATATATATAGTGAGATTTATTCAATATTTAATTGAAAGCACAGAGTGCATTTACTCTTTATTATATGAACATGCTCCAATAGTGAAATAGCATTGTTAAAATTATTTTTTAGGACAGGACAACACATTTTAAATTTATCTTAAAGTGACTACACTACATATATTTTAAGTGGTATGGAAAAAACATTATCTCTTTATGATCAATAAAGATCTGACAGCAATTTGTAAGAATGAGAGGGTGTTTGCTTTCTGTACCTGGTTGAAGTCCACTTTGGGTAACTGCAACCCACCTGCCAAATTTCTCCTTGTAGTTTCTGGTCTGCAGAACTGCTGTGATTATCCCAGTCATGGCTGCAATTTTGTGATGAAGAAAATGGCCCTTTTTTTGAACCTTGAATAAAAATCAATAATATCAGCCCTGGCTGGTGTGGCTCAGTGGATTGAGCACCAGACTGCAAAGCAAATGGTCTCTGGTTCAATTCCCAGTCAGGGCACATGCCTGGATTGCAGGCCAGGTCCCCAGTAGGGGAGGCACAAGAGGCAACCACACATTGATGTTTGTCTCCCTTTCTTTCTCCTTCCCTTCTCTCTCTAAAAATAAATAAATGAAATGTTTTAAAAAATCAGTAGTATCAGTAGTTGTCTTAAATAAATTCTTATGCATGTTAGGCAATCTTTTTGTAAAGAACCCTAACCTATTCAACAACAAAGTTTAAAACAATACTTAATTTTCCTGATTGAATGCTATTATATAATGAAAACATGTTTCTTTCAAGGTAAACAGTAGGAAAAATTAAACAAGTGTTTTGAAAACATAGAGGAAGATTATATAGAAATGATTCTAGATCCATCCACAGTGTGGAAGGCATAGATTCTCATCCTCAAGTCATGCAGAATTAGAGTTGTGAGGCTTATCTAGTATTTAGATTTTGGTTTCCATCAATTTGGAAGAAATTCATTCCATGCACATTTAAAACTGTTTTAGCCAATGTAATAACTTGTACTTTCTCAATGTGAATTTCATTTTATTTTTCTCTCCTGTTTCTTATCTTCAGACTTGGGCATCATACTCTTGTCTTTGTAAACGTTCTTAGTTCTTTTCCATTTTCTGTTGGCCCCCCTTCCTCCTCATTTTCCATCATAGAAATTACTCAGATAAGAAAATTTCAAATTTGAGATATCTCAAGTAAATTTTTGATTGTGTATTTGATTTATGAAAGGTATTTTTTAAGAAAACACAATTCTCAAGTTCTTTTGGAAAACTCAATTAAGTAAATTAAATACATAGAGTCCATTATTTACTGAATTCATCTATGTTCTAATTGGAATATCACCTCCTGAGTGAAGAGCTGTGATTCACCCATCCATAGCTCAATTCAGAGTCCTTTGCTATCTTCCATTATAGAAAACTTTTATTTTTTACTTGCATTACGGGAGTCGCTGAATTTACAATTACACACATTTGAATGATTTTTTTTACTACTTTCTGTGCCCAGTAGTGTTTACTTAGCTTCATGAAAATAGGACATTTAGTGTAAATATTTTATAAGTCTTTTTAGACTTAATAAGTAACCTTTTGGGAGACATTGCTCCAATTCTCTGTTGCTTTCACTTAGAGCTTAGAAATTTATTTTCACCTCTTACATATATATTTAATATTGAACACTTAGTAATTCTAAACACAGTTAATTTGCAATACATAGCATTTATTTTTCACAATAATCAAATGAATGGTGTGTCTATATTGTCATTTTACAAGACAATAACAAAGATCAGATATGGCAAACATTTTTATACCTGTTAATTAACATAGCTGAATTGAAACTTATATTTGTCTATCTCTAAAATCTATGTCCCTAGTGATTTTACAAAATGTATGTTATGTTTTAATCTTTCTCTAGACTCCAGATTTTATGTTTAATACTTTTTCAAATCTGGAAAAAATATATATGAAATGAATAATATTAATATTAGGATCCTGGGTTGGGTTCTGGTTTGAAGTTCTGCAAATGTTTTTCTTGCAAGCAGTTTCAATCAATGTACCTCTTTTGAAATTTCAAAGGTGAGGATCTCTAACCAATCTTTTAGCTTTAGGCAGAAAAAATTTTAAAACCCACATTTCTCAATACAGTATTTCAAAAGAACATATGAAAGAATAAAAGAAGTCTCTCTTAAATCAACTGAGTATAATCCAAAGGGAAAAGTGATAATGTCATTAATCATGATAATCTTTGGGATATATATATACACATATATATATATATTCATATATCATATACACATATATTTTATATATATTATATGCATAGATACTTATATATTTATGCATGCATATATACATGTGTATACATATATATGCTAGAGCTTGCGAGATTGGTCACTAGGAACCCACACAGTAGTAGTTCAATGGTTCTCAAAAACAGGCAGTTCCCCAAAGTCAGCATGAATCTGAGGGTGGGAACCAGATATTGTCACATGGTGGCAGAGAATTGCTGCTCTAGTGAAGTGGCCACAGCTGTGTCTTCCCCTTACAGCAACATGTGGGATGGGGGAAGGGCTAGATTTAAGATTCTTCTATCATCTTCTATTTATCTACAGTAAATGTAATCATATGTTTAGTCCCTTCTTCTTGCTTCTTGTGACTGTGTACCTTCATTGAATCCAGCCTGTAGCATGAAGACACAGGTTCTTCTGCAGCCCCGATTATAGTGGGATTTATTGATGTTCCTGTATTTCATTTCTCTTACAAGCAAGGAAGGAGTCAGAGTCAGAATTTTCTTATTTTTCCCTTCCTCTCCTGATCTATTTTCCTAAACCTACCTGAAAAACATTTTTAGGACTCATATCATTAACTATACACCTTCTACCCCATTTTATGTTTTTATGAAAATACTTGCTTGTAAATGTTTCCTGAGTATGTTTTTTTAAAAAAATATGGGTTTACAATCTTCTTTTTCTCTTAGGCCCATGCATCATTGTAGGAAACTTTGCTCCCAAATGGACAATTTATTTTGCACAGAAGCTCACAACGCTTGACTTACTCAATTTTTATAATCTTCCATTTCTTTCCTCAAGTCCACATTTAATTTTTATTTTGCAATCATATAAAATTGCTCTTCTTCTTAAAATAGAATTTTAAAATGGCATTATCTATATAGATACCTACATTCTTTCAGATTATTAACTTCTTACTCCCACTAAACATACCCTTCAAACTCACTGAAAGCAACTTTTTTACTTGTTTACCAATTCATCACTATATACTGGCTTCCGACAACATTCAATATTTTTTCAATTTACTCTAGAACCTATAATCCATCACCTGGACTACCTTGTTTCCATTCTTAGACTTTGAACACTTTTTTAAAACAGTTTATTATTTCTTCCAGTGTGAGCATCAGAAAGATCCCCTTCAAAATTTGTCAAGGGTAACTTTTATCAGCACTTTAGAAGTAAGAAAAATATCAAGTAGAGACGTGGTTAAGAGAAAACCATGTTGGCATGGTTAAGAGAAAGCCTAGAAATATCTGTACTGAAATTCCTTTGCCCTCACAAACACAACCCTTATCACATCACCAAAGTATAGTCTGCCATTGTCTTCAGGGTTGTGTGTGTTATTATTTTTCTCTGTAGCCACACTAAAATATTAGTACACATCAGTTACTATGGATAGACAAATAATATAGACACATAGTCATTGGCTGAGTGCACAAATTGATGAAAGGATGGATGGATGAAAAATAAACCTGCTAAGTCATTTTCATTTTAGCCTCTAAACAAGAGATTGTTCATATAGTAAACTGACCCAATTTTGTCAACAAATAAGTTGCAATAGAGACAGTGGAGACAGACCTGAGGATTCAAAAGACTTAAAATATATTTAAACTATTTCTTTCATGATTCAACTAAATTCTGAAAAAATCTAGCATGTATGTGATAAGAAAATATGAGTACTGCCTAGATATTACATGATGCAAATGTTTATATATGCAAATGGTATTATGGCTATCATTTTCAGTAGGAAATATTTTTAGAAATGCACACTAAAATATTTATGTATGAAATGATATGGTATCTTGGATATGCTTCAAAATAATCTGACACAGAACTAGTAAATAGTAATATAAAGGACAAAGAATGGCTGAATTTGATGTTTATTGAATCTTTGTGATGGATATAATGAAGCTATTAACCTATATTTTCTCCTTTTATATATGATTTAATTTCCCATAACAAAATGTTAAAAAGCACAATTTTATAAAGTGAATGTTTACATAATATTCCACAGAATTTTTGATATGTATTAAAATGACTGGTAAAATTAGACTATATTTTGAATAAACATGAGTGATTATTATACATGAACTCCTGCTACCAAATATTCAAATCTAAAAAAGATCATATAATAAGACACATCAAAAATGAGGGATTTTCCAGTTTCTGTGACATGTTAGAATTGGCTTTCAACCCAAAGACACAGACATCATCACCCTATTTCATACCCATCGCAAGCCAGTGACAAATGTGCCTGTAGAGAGTGCAAGAATTAGGACACTGCAGTGCTCTAAATTGAAAATGATGTGCTCATCACCAAAACCTAGTTTCCATTCATCACCATATATTTGACTTCCTTTTTTAAAAATTTAATCTTTATTCTCTTTATTCCATCACCACTTAGTCACCTTATAGCTCCCTCCCCCTAGAAATTACATATATAAAATTATAATGTGTACCTGAAAGTTATATATTATTTACCAGTGTTACATCAATAAAAATATAAAACTACAATAAAAAGAAAATGAGAGGAGCACAAGTTTTTTGAATAAAACTATACTTGAAATATCACCACTCTTGCACTTGAGGTTTATGTAAAACATACTTTATGTAAAATGACTTTATGTAAAACAAAAACTTAAAAATTAAGCTTTTTATTTTGATGAAATCCCATCTTTTTATTCTTTCCTTTATGTCTTTTGCTCTTCCTTTGCTCTAGGAGACACATCAGTGAAAGTATTGCTGTGTGGAATACCTGAGAATTTCCTTCCTATGTTCTCCTCTAGGACTTTCATGGTGTCACTACTTATATTAAAGTCTCTCATCCACCTTGAATTTATTTTTTGTGTATGGTGTAAGCTGGTGATTGAGTTTCATTTTTTTGCATGTGGCTGTCCAGTTCTCCCAGTACCATTTGTTGAAAAAGCTATTTTGCTCCATTTTATGCTTCTTCCCCACCCTTGCCAAATATTAATTGACCATAGAGACCTGGGATTATTTCTGGGTTCTCTATTATGTTCCATTGGTCTATGTGTCTGTTCTTATGCCAGTACCAGGCTGTTTTAATTACAGTGAACTTCTAATAACTATTTGATATCAGGTATTTTGATCCCTTCTGCTTTGTTCTTCTTTCTCAAAATTGCTGCAGGTATTCAGGGTTGTTTATGGTTATATATAAGTTTTTAAAGTGTTTGTTCTATACCTGTGAAATATGTCATTGGTACTTTGATAGGTATTGCATTGAATCTATAAATTATTTGTATTTTTTACACAAAATATCCTATATACATATATTATACTTTTGAGTTGCTAATAAAATTGATTATGTGGAAGAGTTTTGTTCAAAATGATGCATGCATTATTTTCATTATTTTTCATTTCCTTAAAAAGTAGATATTGACCTACAGTCATAATTTGGGACTGAATAGCTATTCATTTTGAGTGTTTTCAGAGTGATTTTTTATAAAACAAATTCTGCAAGCATGCATTTCCTTCTCTGAAGTTCAAACACATTACAATGTCATTATTTATAATACTCTGCTGATTCACTGTCTGTTTTGAAGGATTTCAGCTTATCTAAAAACACAATCCCCACAAGCATTTTAAAAGTACAAAAAAGAAAAAGGCAATGAGAACTGTGGGGGTGGGGAGCTGCAAATCACATTGATTTTCAGATTAAAGATATTAGATGGAATGAGAGAAAAGAAATGCAAGTTTCATGCCAAGATCAACCAGAGCAAAGTCATTTTTCTCAGTTCACAAAATAGTAGTCTCTACAATTTTTTCCCTTTTTTCACCTGTTTCAGCTGTTCTTAGGCCTTGAAGAAAACAAAAGTGCTGACAGACTGTGAGGCCACACATATCGATACTAAATATTTCATGCCGAAAGCCAAATGATTAGAATCATATCTCAAATTTTCAATCCCAAACCTCTACCCAGTGGCTCTCTATTCATATAATTTGCCTCAGTTTCCAAAAGAGC
>PVKM010029531.1:0-17735 GCA_004027735.1 Carollia perspicillata | reverse complement strand
TAATAAAATAAATATATACTTGTCTAACATGTCAATCCTATAGAGAAATCTCCCTAGTAACTTTAAAAACAAATGAAAAAAGATCAGATAAAAGTGAAATTCTATAGGATCACTTAGCTCAGGAACTTGTAATTGTCATAGAGGCATTCCACTCCCTTGCAGCCAGAAGGACCCCAGTTCAAAGGAGCCACACGTGCATGGGGGATAAGAATCATGGCATCAACAAAAAATAGCTATTTTCTCACAGCTCTGGAGAGAAGTCTAAAGAGCAAGTTGTCGGAAAACTCCATTTCTGGTCAGGTCTCTCTTCCTGGCTTGCAGATGGGCACCTTTTCGCTTTGTCATGTGACCCTTCCCCTGAGTGTGTGTAGGGTGTGCTCTGCTGTCCTTCTTACAAGGACACCAGTGCTATCAGACTAGGACCCTACCCTTATGACCTCATTTACCCTTAACTACCCCCTTAAAGGCTCTACCTCCAAATGCAGTCACATGGAGGGTTAGGACTTCCACACACAAATTTCGAGGGACACAACTCAGTTCATAAAAGGGACTGAGTTGTATGAGCAACAGGACTGGTGAACCCCAACAGGGCACCACTTCCAGTGAGCGAATCAGGAGAACGCCTTAACTTTCTCTTCATTACTTGAATGAGAGCTGTGAAAGGGGAAAAACTCTCCCCTGGGAATGCCTATTACAGCTCAACACTCACATACGTTTAAGGATGAAATCCACACTACGTGTGTGTGAGCATGCATGCGCTGAAGAACAGGGAAGGGAGAGGCAGGAAAAACCGAGGTGAAAATTGACTTGGAAGTGGTCCAAGGTTAGCAGTGCCACAAAAAAAAAAAAAAAAAAACCAAACCAATAGTGCTAGAAAAAGAAATCTTTACAGTACATACTTGAAACAAAAAATCCCCCAAAATAAAATTAAGAGGAATATGAAACTCACAATGAAAATCACTGATCACATCAGAAAATAAATCATAACTTGTTTCAGAAAAGACAAAAAACAACTAACTGTAGAGAGTCAGAGCTACCAAAAAAAAGGAAATGTAATATTTTTAAAGAAAAGAAAAAGGGAATAATAGAACTATCTCAAATGACCAAGGAGGTTTGAGAAAGAACCAAGGAACACTTGTGGAAATGAAAAAAATGTAACTGTAATTAAAAATTTGCTAGGTTAAATAGGTTAGAGGCAGTGAGAAGACAGAATTAGTGAAATGAACAACAGATTTAAAAAATGATCCAGAATTCAACACATAAAGAGATAGAAAATATGAATCAGAGATAAGGAGAACTAGGTAAAGAAGTAAAACATTAAGTCTAACTTAATTCCCTAAAGAAGAGAACAGATAGAATGGGGAAAATACAATGTTCAAGGAGATAAAAGTTGAGAATTTTTAGAATGCATGAAAGACACTAATTCTCACATTCAAAAAGCTCAATGAATCTGAACAGCAAAATAGAAAGAAACGCGCAGCTGCACACACTGTAGTATAGTGACATTTGACTGTAGGCCACCAAAGATAAAGGACCTTAAACATAACCTGAGAGAAAAGACAGATGAGTTGCAGAGGAGCTTATCTGATCACACTGACAGCTGTCACTTCAGAACAGTGGCAAGACAGTGGAGTAATAAATAGTAAACACTGAGAAAAAGTAACTGTCAATCCACCCAGCTAACTTTCAAGCATAATAAAATGGTAAACTTGCAGGTAAATGTAAACAAATACTGACCACATAGTTATTTTTGGAGTTAAACTGAGGTAAAACAAATTCTAGACACAAGTTGAGCCAAGGGAGAAAAATCAGAGCTTGTTCAAAAAGTCTTTGAAGTTTACAAAGAGAGTAAAGATTTTATGCTAACTATGCAAATTAAATTTCTTGGTAAGCACGAAAACATAAACACTATTTTTTTTTTTACCTTTTAACCTAGAAAGAAAAAAGTGAATGGAAAAATAAAAACAGTCATGGATTTGAAAGATGGCGATGGAGTAGGAGGGAACAGATTCCACTCCCCCCTACACATGGGAGAAAAACCTCGCTGATCTACAGAGGAACAGAACAAACAGCCAACAGCACCACAACATATATGAAAATAAGAGACCAAATTGTTAGTGGACACTGAAAAACCAGACGGTAAGGAGAGTGCATCAGGACAATAAGGTCCCAGGAACCAGTGTGGGGACTGGGGAGGCTGTATTCCCAGGCCTGGAGTCCGGCACTGGCGCTGGGTCTACCACAGACTCCTTGGGAGTGGTGGCTCTGCCAGAGTCCTTGAGAGAGAGCCGGGTCAACTGCTCCCGCCCTCCCCGGCCAAGCAGGGTTTGAGCAGCACCGGGAGAGACCTGGTTGCTTGAAGCTGCAGAGAGGGAAACAAGGACAAAGAGGCAAACACACAGGGACCAGTTTGCAGTTTGTGGGCACTGGCTTGGGAGAGTTGAGAGTCATGCAGTGACGGGCACTGACCCTGACAGTCACTGGTCTGGCTGGAGAACTGGGCTGTACTGAGCGGCAGGTTTGAGTAGGAGGAATTTCTCAAAAAGTAAAACTGTTTGGGGGATTCTCCTGTGACACCGCTTGGCCTACTCCCCACCCAGCCAGGCAGTGATCCTGAGGTTTTGTGGAAGGCGCTGCATGTACATAATAACTTGTATGTACATAATAACAAAGCTTTAAAATATACAAAACAAAAATTGACAGAATTATAGGGAGACAGTAAAAAATCAAAAATTTTAACACATCTTAGAATACGAGAGATCAAGCAGAAGGAAAACAACAGTAAATGAGACAATTTGAACAACATAGTTAACAATTCTGGTCTAACAGACACCCAGCAACTGGAAAATACACAGACTTTCAAGTACTAATGAAACACTTATAAAAATTGACCACAGTTTAGGTCATAAAGTCTCAATAAGTCATATCAACTTTGTATGAACTATTCACTGACCACAGTCCAATTAAAGCAGAAATCAATAGTAAGAACAGAACTTACATGTTAGGAAATAAAAGCTACACATATATGTAAGTCAAAACAGAAACATGAAAAATAGAAAACACTTAGAACTTAAAAAATACTTACCACTTAAATAATATTCATCACAAAGTAATTTTGTAAGCTACAAACAACCCATATTATCACTGCTTAACAGCAAAAACAACAACAATGTTGTAAATTACATAATTACTATACAAAATTAATTTACATATATAAATTACATATCAAAAGTGTTTTGGAAACTGGGAAATATAAGTGAAAGCATTCAGTACTGAAATATTGAAAGGAAGGCAAACCAACCATCCCTTTCAGAAATTACATGGAACAGCTAAAGAATTATCTTAATGTTCAAAGGTTAGAGATCCCATTATTTCCTTCCAGTTTAAGAAGTCCCTTAGATCCCTATATCATATGTAGAAACTCACATGCTAAAGTATTTATCATTCATGAGATGAACAGAGACTATCAGGAATCCTTGTCCCATGAGCTGAGCAACCCCAGTGAACAGTGCATTCCTGCTCACACACAGCCCTGTTTTCTCGGTTACACCATCTGCTCAGGGGTGCACTGGCAATAAATAGCATTCCAAAAACTGCCTAGGGTACAAAGGGAATTTTCATTTAAGGTTCCCCTCACTTTCCATGTGTGGGATATTTTTGGAAACATTTTTTTTCATCCCCTGAAAGAGAATTAAGAAAATTCCAACATGCCTGAGTGTCAGCAAGAGCTCTTTTTAGTCTAGGTACCAGAGGATGATGGATGACCCTGTCAAGCCTACGGTAGCGGACAGAGAAACTTGGCAGAAGTTCAGTGTTATTGAAAGAAATCTCAAATACTTATTTCATCTCCTCTATTAACTTTAATCACATTTTCAACATACAGCCAAGAATGAAGCTTTGACAGTGAGCCATAAATTTACACAAGTGAGCACTGTCACTTTTCTCCACCAGTAACACTGAGACGACATGAGAGAGTTGGGTATTTTCTTTCTTGTGCTTTTCTTTATTGAAGAGCAATAAAAAATATTTGAAAGATTTATCCATACCTCAAATTCACTTGCCATAAATCTCTCGAAATATTGCACTTGATTTTGCTTCATTTATGGCAAATAAAAAATCAACTTAATTCCTCAATTAGACTGTTAAATGCAGATTTTTAAAAAGCACAGTGATGACAGAGTTGGTACATGTTTCATCATAATACACCTGCTTATGAGAACAGACATTAAACACTAAAAAGGATTTACATTTAACATGGGTCATTTGCCATGTCGGCAAACAGTTCTGGTATATTCAGATCCAGAATCTTTATAAGGTTCCAGAGGGACTCCTTGGCAGATTTTGCTGATGACTCATTAAACAGTTGAAACACGTATTGACATTACTTGTCTTACAAAGCTCACACACTGCAAAATAGACACAAAAATGAGGTAAATATTATGGGCAAGATTATGGTTTTTGGAAAGGCTAAGATTCAACTATATTTTTGGTACGCTTTTCCTTCTAAGCATGTTTTAAAAGCTGAAAATATTAATTGCTAGAAGGCCACAAAACTTAATGAGTGTATCTTGTCATCAGGGAAACGTGGCATTACGGTGCCCTGCACAATCTGTACCTTTCAGGCCATTCACAGCCTAACACGGCCACCTTTGGCAATAAATAGCATTTATTCTGCCATAGCAGAACCTCTCGCGAGCGCGATCTCTGTTCCAAGACAGTTGTTTTTATCTACATTACTCATGGGGTAACATCTCACACATCCTTCCAATAGCCAAGGTGACTAAATAGGCAACTATTACATCTATTTTATAAGCCACAATAATAAACTAATACTAACCCTATAAGAATGAATTGAATTATTTTTCTCTCTAAGAAGTCTATACTTACAGTTCTGAGATAATCAATAAAAAAGGCCAATTCTGATTAACATAAAGTACACTGATCCCATTTTTCTCCTACTCCTGCCCATTCAAATAATCATATATAGGCACTTAAACTGGAAAGATGTAGCACTCTTCTCCCACTAAACATTTCATTAAGACTCCAGTCGAAGTTTCTTTCTTTGGATATGAGTAGCACTGAATATATTGCTAAGCTTGAAGCAAAGGCTAAATGGTTTGGTGGGAAGAATTAGTTCTTTGGGGGAAGTCAATGTTTTCTCATTAGTCACTGTTGTGTTTCAAGTTCTTAAAAGGTTGAAAATTTTGCTAGGTCCTTCTCCATCTCCGCATATTGTTCTTTAAGCCTCTCCATAGCTTTTCTGTGCTCTTCATCCACTCCAGCCTGTTCATTGTGTTGTTCTTTCATGAAATCATCCCACTGGTTTACATGCCGGTTTTCACTAGCTATTAAATGGGCATTATGAATCTGAGAAAAGAAAATTTGAAAGTCACGTAACATTTTCCAGACAATTATTTTTCTATGTAGAAGAGACAAACATAACTCTACCTCTTGATATTTGATTACTATAGCAATCATCTTGAGAGTCACGATGATAAAACTGCATTATAGTTTTAAATGTGCAATAAGAACATGACATATTAGAAACATCTAAAGCTAAGTACGACTGAACACGGGTATTTACATTTCTGAAATTTCAAAAATGTCTAGTATCATTACATGACAAAAATAAAACACAATTCAAGTAATTTTCATACCTCTATTTCTGCTCAAATTCCAATTAACTGCATATAACTTTTAAATCAAGTTTAAAGAAATATGCCCATAGAACGATTACTGTAAGAAATTAAAATGCATGTCTTACATAAAATATTTTTAGATGCATTAAAAAGAATCATATGTTATTAATCATAGGAAGAGAACTCAAGAAATCTCTTCTCGTTCAGTTCCATTTCTTAAAGCAAACAAACACCAAAAGCACCTGTTTTCAAACATCTAAGCTCTTCTTGAGATGCTCCTTAATATTTTATATAAGGATGAAAAAATTTTTTTCTTTTGAGTGCCCCAAGAAAGATGGAAAACTGTATAAGTAAAAAAGGCATACATTTAGTATAATTTCAATTATTATCTTTGAATATGTACAATGAGCTAAATAGAAAAAGAGAAGATGAAAAATAACTTTATGTCTCTGCCTCAAATAGTCTACGTACGTCTTTAGAAGTTAAGTTTTGATACAAGCAAGTCCTATTAAGCAAACAAGCAAAACGTGGTAGAAGTAAACCGTAAAAGCCTACAAAGCACCTAAAATAAAGTCAGTACTGATTCTAGTGCTCTAATGTAAACAGGACATCTGGTACACTTACATATTGGTAAGTAACTCAGGTGCTAGAAGATAGCTACTAGCAAAAAGATAAACCTGGGTTTTCATGCAGCCCATAATGTCCTTGCTGCCTTATTTTCTCTCTTATCTGGGACATGACGAGAGACAGGATAAAGAACTGGATAAACCATCACACTAGATGAAATGTATATTTATCTACTTCTAAAAACCCCTCATGAGATTACATTATTCTCATTTTACTGATGAAGAAATGAAGGCTGAAGGACACTCAATTTACTTCTCCATGGTCACTCAACTACAAGGTTGTAGATTTCAAACTTAAGTCTAATACCTATGCCTTTTCTATCACAAAGTGCAAATCAACTTTGTCCAGAGGTTTTTACACATGTAGCTAAAAGTCCCTTTCACTAGACCAAAGAAATAAATAAATAAAAAGGCTATTATAAGACTGTTTTCTACCAATCTTATCTGAAGTTCCTCAGCACAGAGGTTTTTCAAGTGAAAAGAGGCTGAGGTTCTGAAGTTTGATTTATAGTAAAACGTTCCCCTAAGATATGCTAAAATATGTCTCACAGACCACTGGAATCTAAACAGGCATTACAGTAGCAGTAGAGGAGAGAGTATGAAGAAGGGTTTTGCAGACCCAATAAGTCTGGGAAACAGGTAAGCAAAATTCAAAACATTACTTTTTAACTTTTTAGCCTCATGGATTGTAAGTCTCCAAAAGATGAATAAAACATGAAGAGTTCATAAAACTCTTTTCATGGGACTTTTACAAAAACTATTATAAGAGAAAAGCCATTAGAATAAAAGGAAAAGAAAAATGCAAATAAATTTCCTCAAAATGGTATGTTTCTTTAGCTGTAAATTAACTTTTAATAAATACAGAGAAAATTAACACCCAAGCTCAGATACTGTTTAACAGAACACTGTTTTCTTTTTATTCAAAACACCGTAATTAGCTCGGCTGACCCTGTGGTTTAGACCACAAGGTGACAGCACGGTCCCACTCCCCACCATGTAGCACGTTCTCCAGTGCAGCTCAGTGAAGAAAAATGAAGCTTTGGGAGGCACATAGACCTTACTTCAAGTTCTGGTTCACTTATTACCAGTGGTGTGATCCTGAGCTAGGTTTCTGTAACTTTAAAATGAGGAAAATAATACTTTATATTCAAACATAATATTTATGAAAACCAAAGGTAACACATGTCAAGTTCCTAACTCAGTGCCTACGGTGTTTAACAAAAGGTCAATGTTATTACTATACAAAATCACAAGCAAAGAATCTGCAGGACGTATCAAACTATTTTTTATCCTCCCCAACTTAAGCTTTTTGTCCTTTAATACTAGTAATGTAATTTCAGCAATAGATCCTTGTAATAATTCAAAAATAGAAGCAACTCAAGTAAAAGTAATAGTTCCCCCTCCCATTTCCCATATTCAATTCAATCCCTTTTAATGATTCCACTATTGACTATTTTGCTATACAATTACCATAGTTATATTCAAACAGATTCATACAATTCTAACAGAAAGTGACAGTCCCCCCTGCCCCACACTTACATACCAAATCCTTTCCAAGTGTTATCTTTTTTCCTAGTATTAACAGTTTGATGGGTACTCGCAGATTTTTTCCCTGTTCACACAGCTTGTATCTTTAATAACAAAATGAAGTCGTGTTACATATGATGGTCTGCAGCTCTCTTTTTCCAATACTGATATAGCACACCAACAGCAGGAGGGTGGGAGAGCTCTGCCCTGGGTGCAAGCCATTGGGGCGCATTGTCTGTACTGAATTTAAATCAGTGACACAAACAACTGAAAGACTTTTTTTATTACCGTTGGGCACTGGTAATTCTGAATGTCAGTGATAAAATACATCTAAACCAAAAATCTTTCTTTGATCTAAGTTCTAAACAACTGCTGAGGTTGTTGTTGAATTTTTATAATATGTTACAAATTAACACTTTTTACTGTTTTTAATAAACTCTGTACTGTACATTGGAGATAATTTAGAGGACACCCAGTTACAGAGACAGTCCTGGACAAAGGTGAAGTCGGCTACATGTGTTCATTCCAGAAGTAAATTCCCAGCAGCTCAGAATCATTTCATCTGACTTTGGATGCTCAGCCCCTCCAACCTGTGGGTAATTAAATATTCTTGCATTTAAACAATAATAGCAGAGTACCTGCTGAAATAAAACCTGAAAAGTTCAAATCTATCCTACTACATTGCCATTTTTTTGTACTTAAATTTGTATATGTTTTTATCTGTATTTAAATTTTTTATCCTGTGGAGACATTGAGATCCACAATTGTTTCCAAAGAAACAAAGACGGTATTGCAATTTTTGGAATTTATTATAAAAATGTGACTTTTATGAATCTCACCTAGATTTATTACTATGTTTAAAACTGTTCCAAACAATGTATCTGTTGCTTCATGTGGTAGAACTTTTCCAAATTCATACTAAAATGTATTTTCAATCAATTATGAGTCAAGATAGATTAATACATCTAATATACTATTTTAAATTGAATATGCAAAGATAAAATTTGATGAGGTCATTAATAAATTAGTGTAAAAATCAAAAGCAAACTATAACATTATTATCATTACTGAAACAGACCAATATGTATGTAGATATGTTTTTTCCTCCTTTTTACAAAAATGGTATCAATGTATTTAAGATTATTAATCTCTTACTTTTTCCTTTTGGTGTTATAGTATTTTTCAAGTTTTTAAATTTTTGATGGTATGATTATGTACATTAAGCTTAAAAACACTATCTGCACTTTTCATTATTATTTGGCATCAGGATTATTATTAGAAATAATTTTATCCGCAAGGGATTTAAAATGGTATATTCTAAATGTCAAATATGATAGGTACACTGCCCCTATGGACATCTTTCCAAGGTCACACAGTGAAAAAGAGGTAGAATCAAGAGTAAAAATCCAGTTTCTGCTCTTTTTTGTTATATAATGTCATTTAAACCAAACATTTAGTCTTATTGGCATTGTTTTTAAGGCAAAAACTAGTACGTATTTCATATTCCAATTTCAAAAGTAATTAAGAGCTTAAAAAAAAACACAACATGAACCACTTAGGGATTTATACATGGGACTTTAAAAACAAAAGTGCAAATAACTTTGGTCTAGTTTTTGTTTTTTCTAGCAAACAATTATATAAAATCATGATATTAAAAATCAAGTCACACAAGTACCAGATGATTTTATTGATAAATTCTACCAAACATTTAAAGAATTAACACTAATATTTTTCAAACTATTCCCCCCACACAAAAAAATTAAAGAGGATGGAAGACTTAACTCATTCTATGAGGCCAGCACTGTGCTAATACCAACTGACACAAAAATCCTCAACCAAAAACTAGCAAACTGAATTCAACAGCATAGTAAAAGGATCAAACACCATAATTAAATGGGGTTTGTTCCTGGAATGCAAGGATGGTTCAACATGTGAGAATCAATTGACAAAATACACCACCACAACAGAATGAAGGGAAAAAAACACACAATCATCTCAATTGATGCCGAAAATACGTTTAACAAGTTCAACACCCTGCATGATAAAAACAACCCACAAACTAATTATAGCACAAAACGAGCTCAACATAATAAAGGCAATATGTGAAAAACTCACAGTCAATATCATATCTGATGGTAAAAAACTGAAAATTTCCCCTCCAATATCGAGAAGATAAGGTTCTGCTTTTATATTCAACACAGTACTGGAAGTCCAAGCCAGAAGTGTCAGGCAAGAAAATGAAAGGTAACCAAAAGGGAAAGAAAGAAGTGAAATTATCTGTATTTACCAACAATATGGTCTACATGTCACAAACCATAAGATTCCACAGAAAATTGCTAGAAATAATGAACAAATTGAGCAAATTTGCAGGATACAAAATCAACACCAAGAATCAGTTGCAGTTTCTATACACTAACAAAGAACACTAAAAAAAGGAAATTAAGAAAATAATTCCACTTACAATAGCATTGAAAAATAAAACACTTGGGAATAAATTTAATCAAAAAGGCAAAAGACCTGTACACTAAAAACTATAAAATATTGTTGAAAGAAATTAAAGATACAAACCAATGGAAGATACTCATGTTCATGGACTGGAAGATTTAATTTTGTTAAGATGTCAATACTATCCAAAGTGATCTACAGTATGATGTAATCATTATTAAAATCCCAATGATCATTTTTGCAAAAAACAGAAGAATTCATCCTAAAATATATATAAAATTTAAAATGACACCAAAGAGTCAAAACAAAAATAGTTTTGACAAAGAAGAATGAAGTTGGATGTCTCATACCGTATGAACCATATGTTCATGATGGTTTTACGTCTGGGGCCTTGTGACCCTGGAAAAACTGTCCCTCCTAGAGCTAGCCTATTCCTAACAGAGTCAACAACTTCCTGTGACCATACACACCTTTTACATGCAAGCCAACCAATCCAAAGTCTACACCTCAGCTACCTTCTTTATAGGGCTTGCTTATTCTGGGGTACTATCTACCTGCCCTGATCACCCAGGGCTAGGTAACAGAAAGCTACAGGCAGCCCCTCTGCCCCAGAGCTTGAAGAAATTATTCAAACTACACAATCCTAGACCTGATTACCCTGCTTCACGTGTTTCTTCCTGTGGAATCCACAAAAAAAGCTCTTGCCCATGTTTTCCTCTCTTTCACTCCGCCCGACAAACCGCAGTACTTTCCTGTGTGGGTACAAAAGATTCACATTTTCTTTAATACTATCTCTGTTCGGTTGAATATGGCTTCAAAAGTTGGTGCTTGGGTATGGAACCTAAGTTTAAATTATTCACACATATTAGCAAGCTCTTCTCCCTTGATGGCTTATTTTTTAGAGTTAGTGAATTTTATGAGCTAATTGTATTTTCACTGCACTACTCTTATTTCATTGCACTACTCTTAGTGGGTCATTTTCAAAACATATGTCAAATAACTAGGGAAAGTGCATTTATTGTTCTTCTGAATATACTTTTAGACATCAATTGTGGGAAATGTGATTTGTATGAATGACGTTTATCATAATTTACTTCCCACAGAATTCCACAAATTGTCTTGACATAAAAGAATTAATGATTAATGGCAAGAGTCTATTTTATTCCATTACTACTCCCATCTTTCTTTGTTCCGAGAGCCATTCAAGTACACAAAATGTAGCCAACAGTCTAACTAAGGGCAACCATTAACATTAGATTGTAAAATGCAACCAGAGGTCAATTTTGCTTTGTATATATTTCCTAGGTGAGGAATTAAACTTTATCTCTATGTCTTTTATATATGTGTAGTCTCAAACCTTTGCCATGTCAAAGTTTTGGCAAACAGATATGACAGAAAAAAAGAATCCTTAAGGATCCGTATTTCAGATGTTTTGCTAACTAAGTAAACACTGAAAAAGAAATAAAGACTAAAGGTTTATTGCCTTGGAAGATTATAAAGACTTTTTTACTTTTCTCTGAGCTCTGTCTGAAAAATACATTTTTTGTGTGTAACTTTCAGCTGGTTAATTTTATTAAATTATTTTGAGAAAAGAAAATACTCACAGTGGCTGATTATGCATGTAGGTTTCATAGACCCCATACCAGTTCTTAGTGAAACTACATTTCAGTACATTCTAAAATAGTGACTTTAAGGTATATTCCATAAAAAGATAGCTCAGTAACATTCTTGAACCTAATACCTAAAAGAAATATATTTAAGACTAAAATATTCTAAGGGATTTATTATTTATTGACGCCACTTCTTTTAAAACCATAGGATAATATCTTTTAATTCAGAAAACCATAAATGACAGGATTTTCAAGGGCTTCACCAATTCCAACAGACCACAGCAGAGTTCTTATCTGTAAAGTGTTGCCTGCGTTTTAAACAAATGATCGAGCTGGCAGGGAAAAAGTGCCACCTTGCATTTGGAGAGTGACATACAATCTGCAAAGTCATTTCCCATAAACTATATAGTATAATGTATCAGTTAAGTAGAATATTAATCCATCAGGTTAAGTAGAACAGGTATTTATTTTGCAGGTGAGGAACCTGAAGCTCAAGGCATTGTCTGAGAACATACAGCTAGCTAATAAAGGAAACAGCAAGAAATAGAAGAAGCCAGTATTATTATTATTATCTTTTTACCGAATCTGGTCATTTTCCTACTTTTGTATGGTTAATACACCAAATGTGAAAAAAGGTGAAAGTGCCAAGAGGAACTACTCCAATTATAATTTAATTTTAGGTTAGTTCTGCTCAAGGATGCAAAGAATTACCATTTTATCAGAATGATAACTACTTTGATGATGTCTTAGAAAAACTAATAATGTGTGAGAGCATATTCACGTGAATCTGCTTAGGTCACACAGCAACGTGTCAGAGAGGCAAGGATACCCTGGATACCCTCTCTGCACAGGATACCCTGTTTAAATTTTTATTTTGAAAGCCAAGATAATTGCGCATGTTATAGTCAGTAATAGCCAGTACAACCAGCATCCCTACAAAAAAATCTGTCTGCTTCTTAAACACAGAAATGTACCTGGTGCCTTCAGCAACAAATTGTTTAGTAGAGCAATCAACGTTCTCCACAATCATCTTCAGATATACCTTTAGCTACTCCACATCCCAGCTCCAGACAATCACTTCTCACATCCTTTGTTTTTACTTACACAATACCCCTCACCAATAATATCTTTCTTCCCAACTTCTATCAGTTGAATTTTAACTCACTGGTCAATGTAGGGCTCGAATGTCACCATTTCCTAATAAATTACCCCTTTTACCAAGATCCTACGAAGTTCTTTGTAACGTGACCATAGCTCTTACTTTACTCTATAGTATATTAGTGCTAGTGGTTTGGGACCCCTAGACTTTTACCTACTGAGTGTATAAACTGCCTTAAACTCAAAAAACTAAAATCTTTCACTCTCCAGTTACATGTAGTAAAGTAGAGGACTTAAAACACTTCACCCTCACACAGATTCTCCTGCCCATGGCTTTGCCTTGCCCTTCTACCACTGCGTTCAGCAACAGCCCTGCTTCCTGACCTGACCTGCTAGAAACAATACTACTCGTCTTGGGCAGTCCTCCCACCTGGCTTAAATGTCAAGTCCTTTCAGTAGGCCTGATTCATCAATTTGTTCAATGTTTAAACTTTTTACCAATATTTAAAATTGAGCAGAGGGTGCAGAAATTTAAATTGTGACAAGGTTCATTCCATTAGACTTTTACACAGTGCCAAATCTGAACCATTATTATGGACTAACCACAAGACATTCCAGAGAAATGGACACAGTAACACTCATTGATGCACGCACATGCAAAAAGGTGTATATTTCAGAATGGCTTAGTATTTTCAACAGTTCTTAATAAGTATATCTTTATTAGCTTAAGGCAATAAACAAGTTACATAAGTACTTCATAATTATATGTGAAAACACAAAATTATTACAGGAACTTAAATTCTTGTGCTATTTTTCCACATCTGAATTTAGTTAAGATATAATTCAAATAAGCAAAGCACTACTCAGCAAGTGATTCACATGATCTTGTGACTATTCACTAAATAACCCATCCACAGGCATGAATGCTTCCTTTTCTAGAAGAAATATACATAACATATTCAACACTTCAGGTATGAAGGAAAGATTTATATTTCCAATCTGGTGGGTATTTTTTTGTTTTATGTGAAAGTCCTATTCTTTCTCCTCCACAAGATAAATACCACTTTCAAAGGAAAGATACAAATGTTGAAAAGGTAAAAAAAACAAAAGAGAAGGAAAAAAGAAGTCTGTAATTTGTATTATAAAAATATGGATGGTGTAATCATATGCCCATTCCCCCTCAATACATCTTAAATTATCCATTTTTAAATCTTTTAAAATCATTGCATAAAAAAGCAAATTAAGAAAATTTGTTTTTATACAAGGCAACTGCTAGTAATAGGATGAAAATATAAGCCCTGGAGTTATATGCTCCAAAATCCAAACGATCTTACCTGTTTTCGTTCCTGCTCCCTCTGCTGGAGTCTACAGACTGAGTCGGTAACTGCTTGCACTGAAATAAAACAGAGAATGGGTTTTCAATCAGTGGCCCTTGTTCAAGGAAAGAATTACCTGGAAAAAAAATACTTGGATTGTTTTAGATCTCAAAAAGCTATGCAAAAAACTGGCATTATTTTGGTTGTGGTAGGGTGGCAAGAAAAAAAAGGGCAAGTTCAGCCAATATATTCAGTATGTCATGATTAGAACTACCATCACACTTGAGCTTCGAGTTGCAAGCCAAAAGCATTAAAAGTACTAATTCCAATGACAAGTTGTCAACAATGACCTCAGAATTCTCTAAAGAGATATAAAACATTATAAAACACATGATAAAATCACCACATTTTGATTGATTATGCCTTTATAGTGTCTTTCCAATTCATTGGCCCCCTCTCACTTTGCCTCATTCACACCACTTGCTCTCTTGTAGGCAGTACTTGGTAGCTAGACTGCTTGAACACTTTCCACTATTCTTCTTACCTCAGCTTTCTTGTCTTCTAATTCATCCTGGCTCTGCCAGCTTCAGATTTCTCTGGATTGTTTTCATTCAGTCATTTCCCTTTCTAATGGACCAAAACCCTTAGAAATTATTGTTATATTTATTTATTGAGTATTATTACATGCCAAGACCTGTGCTAAGAACTTTCCACATACTATTCCTCTTAATCCCATTTTCCTATTTAGGAGAGGATCACTGTCACATTTTACAGTTTTGGCATCTGTAAAACAACAGGTGTAAAGAGGTGAGTGTTACTCAAGGAGGTAATGTGACTGGTAAGTACAAAAAGCAGGATTTAAAATCAGATCTCTGACACTAAAGACTTGACTCTTTATCCTCAATACTCTATTTCTCTTATGATTTCAATAAAGCTGATCCATCAATTGTCCAAACCTCTTAATTAACTGAATCCACCTTATTCATATACACAAATGTTTTCACTTACTTCACTGTGCAGTGTGCAGGCCAAGAGTCAGACTTAGTACCGTAAAATCCAGAGCTAGGAACTTACTAGTGGTAGAATCGATCCTGGGCATGTTTGCGTACTTATTCTTTCATTCATTTGCTAAGTATTTATTGAGCACTTGCTTTTTGCTAGGTGCTGGTATTGCTACTGCTGATAATTTTGCAGCACCTCAGTTCCTCACTTGTAAAACAAATATAACTACTAATAAGAGGACTTCAGAATTGACATGAGAATTAAATGAGGTAACACAGCAGATATTAAAATATTGAAATACTAGTCACAGTCATTTAGGGCAGTTCTTCAAACAGAGTAAGCAAAGTAATAGATCAGTACATAACATTCTATTTAAAGTTACTATTGACAGCTGTTATCCTGACACTTCTTACCAAAATACATACTTTTTCATTTGTCTGTATAAGGCATGTGTAAATTAATGGCATGAGTAACACTGAGTTATGCAAGCAGTCAAGAAATGTTATTGTTCTAGTATTAGAACTATTATTCTATTAACTGTACTATCTCTACTGAAAGTGCTTTCCTTATTCCTTTCTTCTAATGAAAATGTTTTACTTGTTTCAAAAGCCCAGGTCAAAGTTTACTACCTTCACAAAATCCTCCCAGATTAATCCTTTCCCTGTAAGAATCTTCTCTTCTTTGATATGTAATACCCTACCACTTTGTCTTCATTTGCTTAACCAGAGGTTTACCTAGCTGTTTCACAATTATGCCTTCCTAGCCCACCTCAATCTGGACCCAGCTAGGTCACAGTTCCACAACGGGGCAGGGACTACGATTTCTCTTTCAGAAAAATGTTAGGGCTCGCCCTGTGAAAATATGGTAAAAGGGAGGATTCTGCTTTCAAAGAGTCATATTTTTATCAGCAACCACTTCAGCTGTATCAAAGACAGTATTTTAGTACTGAAAATTAGGTTCCCAATCATTGTTTGTTCTAACAGGAAAGATGGAAACAAAACAAAATAGAAGTTGATTAGATCTGCCTTCTTTCTGTGGCATATTAATATTACATCATCTTTCCTGAGCAGTGGTTTTTATCATTTCCTGGTTGAATTTTTTTTCAAACTCTGAACATAACTTTAAGAAAAATCCATTTTGTAGTCTTTAGGCGCTTCATTAGTTTCAGGTTTTTCTTAGCTTAATCTAACAAGAGTTATAGGACTATGACATTTATTTTGTCATTTTTTATAGCCTTTAAAAATTTGATTAGAAGTCTGACAAAGTCACACTTTTGTTCACTATCAGGATTGCCTTGGTGCTCAGGCAAAATACCCATTTTTAGAAAATTCAGTTCTTTTGAAGTAATTTACTTTTTAACTCTTTAGCCATGCAATAAAAAAGATTTTAATTTCTGAATTTAATAAAATCTGCCCTTCTACAGTCTAAGAAAATCACTTGACTATAGCAAACATTCCTTTTCTTCACAATTACAGACTCAAAGAGAAAAAGGCCCATTTATCTGAACCTTCCCAACACTTCCACAGGACTTTCTGGTCAACAGGAAGCAGTTTCCCCTGTTGTCACAGGGCTTTATAAGACTGTAACTGACTTTTAAGAAGTCAAGAATCTATCAGATTATTTTCTCTCAACCAAAGGATTATTCAAGGACATTAGTATCACATACAGTAATTGTGCTATATACAATAATTAACAATGTCCTGACTGTCTTCATATAAAAGAAAGAAATTCATCCTGTCATGGTGTGTATATGTAAACTTCAAATACATACATAAGAAAAAAATTCTGGTTCGGTATTAGGAGCAGAGGTTGGCTGAATTCTCATTCATTCATTTCAATAAACAAATATAATTATTTAGTGGCTACAATGTGCCAGCCACGACTGTTCTAGATGCCAGGGATACTGCAGAGAACTAGTCCCTGAGCTCATGAAACTTTTATTTTAGTTGGGGAGACAGCACATAGATAAATATTTAGCATGTCAGAGGGTTATGAAGAAAAACAAAGCAAGGTAGGGAGGCCAGAGAATGCCAGAGTGAGGGGAGATGAATGTTAAAAGTGGCTGAGTTAGGTCTCACTGTTGGCATCTGAACAGAGATGAACAGGAAATGAGAACGTACAGGAATCTGAGAAAACAGTATTCCAGAGGGAATGGCAAGTACGAAGGTCCTGAAGGTGGGAATGTGCCTGGCACATTGGAGGTAGAGGGAGGAGTCCGGAGTAGCTAGAACAAAGTGAGGGAAAAGGAAAATGACAGAAAATAAAAGTCACTGAGCCATAAAGATTTGTCAATAAAATACATGTGAGGGGAGGAAGAGGGAAAGAGTGAAAAAGGGTGGAAGGAAAGAACAGAGGGAGGGAAGGAGAGGAGATGAAGAGGGAAAAGAGAGGAGAGAGGGGAGGAAGGGCAGAGAGCAGGAAGAGCAAAGGGGGAAGGAGACAGGTGAAGGAGTTGCCGTGGGGGAGAGAGAG
>PVKM010029530.1:0-17723 GCA_004027735.1 Carollia perspicillata | reverse complement strand
AACTGAGCCTTGGGGGTTTTATTGGGACTTGGCCATATACATGGTTGACCACCTCTGTGGCTGACCTTAGCCTCCAGCCCCTAACACTAGGTGGGCCAAAGCCCCCACTGTAAATCATGTAATTAGCGTAGACTATCAGGTATGGCCCAATGTCCCCAGGTAAAGGACCATTATCACGCAGGATATCCAAGGGCTTAGTGGTTACCGCCCAGGAGCTAGGGACAAAGGACCAAAATTTTCATTGGCCCAGAATTTTCACTGGGTGAGGTTTCTTCATTACTGTACAGACCCCAAGGCTGCTAGACAGATCACTCAATTTCTTTAAAGAGCAGTTTATCAGCTCATCCTGGAGACAAAGGGGACACCTATATAGGCAGAATGAAGTGGGTCCCATCCAGGCTCTGCCCCCTTGTTGCTCCTACTTTCCTTAACTTCCATGAGTGTGGAGGCTTCTGCAGACCCCACCCACACTATCCGGTAGGGTTCTGTGCACCGATTCTATTTCTGTCGGGTCTGTCGGTGGATAGGATGTCATACACCTTCTGTATTTCAGAAACACATCAGCTTCTATGTGTCTGTAATGATCTTTCTTCCTTTATCTGCACTTTTACAGATGTATTCCCTTTTGAAGCTTGTTATACCATTTTCATGGGGTTTAGGAAGGATTTGAGATAAATATACTCAGCTCAGTTCACTGTGCCAAACTGATGGGTCACACATGAAGTTTTGCACACTAACTTTGGAAGAAATTATTTAAAAATAACCTGGGCCAAAACAATGTATTGCTTGGAATTACATTTGTTAGCTTCTTTCTTTTTTTTTTTTTTACATTCTATAATAATGTAATTTTTTTCAACAATAGTTGATGTTAAGCATTTTATTAGTTTCAGGTATACAGTACAGTGGTTAGACACTTATGTAACTTATGAAGTAATCTCCCCCATAAGTCTAGCTCCCACTTGACCCTAGACATAGCTATGGAATTGTATTTCTGACTTTTTTTTCTAGGGGCCGGGTGGTAGGGGCGTCCATGTAAGTGAAAACTTACAAGAAGTCATGTCACAGAATTTTACTAAGATCTTCCAGGTTCTGGTAAATCATCATGGTGAATAGAAGGTTCTTGAGCCAATTAAAGGTGATTATATATTATTCGGCACTCCTTTCATGGAGAGAGGCACCTAAGTCCCCTTCCCTTGAATCTTGCCATAATGTTGACTTACAAACAATAGTAGAATTGTTGCCATGCTAGTTTCTTAGTCCAGGCCTTAAAAGCACGGCCTCTTCCTCATCCTAACTCTTGGAAATGTTCACTTTCAGAGAACACAACCACTGTGTAAGATAACCACCCTAAAATGACATGCTATGAGGAAGACCAAGCTAACCACGGGAGAGGATACTTAGAACAAATAAAGAGAGATGCCCACCCACTAGCAGGCATGTAGGTGACAAAGCCACCTTAGACATTTAATCCCCAGCAGATGCAACACAGAGAACTAAAGAAGAGAGTCGACAGCCAGCACTGAATTCCCTGACATATGGCCCTAGTCTCCCAGCAACCTCCAGCCATGGAGGTCACCCCCTCTGAGGCCCGGTTATCTTGGAGCCGGAGACAAGCTATCTATCCTCTCCACGCCCTTCTCAAATACCTGACCTGTAAAGCTGTGAGCATGATGAAGTATTTGTCTTTTTACTCCACAAATATTTAGGGTGACTTGTTAGGCAGCAACAGATCACTAGGACAGGTTTTATAAGCCAGGAATTTTCTTTTTTGATAACACTTTGTGCTATTAATGTTAAAATTTTCCCCCTATGTCTCTAGGGAAAGAGTACGAAAGGTTGGAGCTAAAGGAGTCATTTTCCAAATGTAGGACCTTATTTCCTTGCATATCCTGAAGCTCATTATATTTGTAGTGCAATAGATAGTTTATGTTATGAGGTTTATATTTAGTTTACCAATTAGTGGACTAATTGATATTACTTTATTTATAACATGTTAAATGATGCATAAATGTAATACAATACAAATGAAACATGATAAATGTAGAAACGTATATACAAATTTGATTCAATGTATTTGCAGTTTCTCCTGCCCTCTGTCAGTGTGATTGCTTTTGCATAATCCATGTCTCTAATTATCCTTTTCTCTACTTTGCATATAAATAGCTAATTAGATAGTGTCCCTGTCAGCTATGAAGTACATAATATCCAAAGGCACACTCATTTAGAAATTTTATGTGGGATAACAGATTGTGCTAACCACCAATTGAAAAACCACAAGATTCAAGTTTGGTGAATTGTTTGATGATTTAATTTGAAGTCAATAATGTCAGATGTGAATCAAAATATTTGTCTAAATTAGCAATTTTGCTAATCTCATCTCAGGGCACATATAAACTAATTCTTAAAATTCCACAGCACACTAAAACTTATATTTTTTGCCAATCTGACAAAAAGTAGGTATTATTTTGATTCTTTCACACCAAACAGCTATTGCTGTGTTGGCTATTGTCTTTTTTTTTTTTTTTTATAATCTAAGGGAAAAGAGGTCAGTGCCCCTGATTAAGTAGTCAGGTATTGCGTGTTTTAAAAAATTTTGCAGTACACCACTTGGAAATCACTGGTCTCAGTAATGCACTTATTTTGAAAATGTGCTTATTTTGTACGTTGTGCTTAAGAGTTTCCAGTCCTTCTTTTTGCTTTGTACCAATTAATATGTAGTAACAAAAACAATGAGGGTTAAGATTACATTTCTTTTCTTTAAGGAAATGGAATTTAAGAAAAGTACCAAGTGGAGGGGAAGCAGAATACCTGAGACCCACTTCCCGAGTGTAAGGACCAGCAGGTCTGTCTGTTGACAGTGTCGAAAAAGTGCTTGTGGTATGTGAAGCCTTCACTGAATGCTGTTCTTTATAAACACAATGCCATCCTAAAATTGCTACTTTTAAAAAATGCTGCTGCACATGAATGGAGTAATCAGAGTGTGGGATAGAAGGAAACGTCAGGTATCAGTAAACTCTGTCGGGAGCCCCGCCAGGGGGAAGCTTCCAGAGTTCTAAAAATAGGGATGCACACTGCCTTTCCTTGTGAAAAGGCCCAGCGTGAGAGTCTTTAGTAAAAACGCACAAGCTTGGAAGCCAGCTAGATCTTGTTCCTGTCCAGGGGTTCTGGTTGCGTTCTTGGCTGCAAACATCAGAACTGCAGTTTGGTTTATTTAAGCAGAAACGAGATTCATATGAAAGGTTTGTGGGAAATGCTCCTATTGGAAGTTTGGTGAGTGCAGCTTAAGTGAGACCCAAGGGAGCCCAAGCACAGCTAACCTCCAGAATCAACTCCGCAAACTGCTGTAGGTACTGTGAACACGGGTCTCCTGCCGCCCCCTGTCAGAACTGACAGTCTTGAACACACATTGCCATACTCTTCATGTTGTGGATGAGTTTCATTTGACCGTGAAACTTTGCATCGCTACTCAACTGTTCAAAGTCCTTGATGAGAGTGTCCAAAAGGCTGTACTTAGGTCACTTGACCAATTCTAGGTACCAGGCAGGGAGGAAATCTGCCCCTCTTCAGATTTCTTAGTGTGACGCAGGGCATTCAGTTATTAGAAGTCCTCCATTCCACATACAGAGCTCAAGCAGTGGTCCTGGGCACTCAGGTTAGTGAGCCCTGTGCTATGCTTGGTCAAGAGCTCCCAAACTGAGCCCTCAGCACTCCCTCACGTCCCCCACCTTTGATGGGGATAGTAACACCTGACTTCTGCTAGGAAAACTCAGTTCCATCACCTTGGTTAAGGAGGAGCACCAAGGTTCAAGTATGCTTTGTCATCTCAGACGGGCACTGGGACTAGCAACCCTCTCTCTCAAGATGCTCAGTTCAGCACTGACAGGGGTCTGAGAGATTCCACAACCATCATTCCCATCTTGCTATAGTTTTAGCTTTATTAATGCTATCATCCTGAGGATACCAGACATCATCCCATTTTGTCCTTTCCCCTTTATTGTCATCTTATGTCATCATAGCCTCAGAAAACCTCATCTCCTATAGTTTGAACTCTATGTGATCTACCCATGTTCTTTTCTCCCATCTCCCACTCATCCTGGACACCTCAATCTCTCCATTGAGACCAATAGTGTATACTGCACATCACCAAGAAATCCTCTAGGTCTTCCATCTCTTCTTTGATCATTGTCTTGCTCTTCTCGTTCCAACCTAAACCTGGATCTCCCTGAGGATGTTGCTTTTCCTGCAGCGCCCCCTCCCCAGCCCCTGTCCTTGGCAGTAGTTGTATTACTTCTATTCCTTTTATCACTGATCCTAGATATCGGTAGTGTCACCTACATTTCCAGAGCCTTCTCCCTCTTTCTTCCTTAAAAACATTCAGCTTAAAATTTCAATCCCTTTAGATAATGTTACCTATTATTCTTCATTACTGATGTAATTACCTACTGGGTGTCACATCATCTTCTCAATATTTTAGCTCCTCTCCTGGAGCTGGCCCCTCTGAATTCATACTGGTGTCACTGTGTGCATAGGTGACCTTGGCGATACCAGTACTCCTCAACTACTTGATTTCTGTTTTACCAGAAAACAGAAATCTCGTCCACTACGCTAAGTCACTACTCCATAGCCATGCTCAGATCTTGTCATTCCTCAAAATTTCAACGGATCTATAATTGCAATTTTGGGTACAATCTCACTTTTCAACTCATTAACCCAATTTCAACAATCCCTCCATTCAAATGAGACCCTCAAGCAATTTGTATTACTACCTCATCTTTGTCCTCTGTTCTATTTCTAGATGCCCTTTCTTTCTATGACCAAACACTTATTTTATCCATCTGCATGAATGTATTTTTTACTCCATTGCCCCTTCTCTCAATGTAAAAACTCACTGGACAAATTACAACTCTAGTGAATCCAGCATTGCCAGCTCTGCACCTGTACCAATGCAAATGAATGTGACTATTTCAAAATACTAAATCATGCTGGCGGATCTCATTTTAAATTTATGACCACAAATGCCAGGTGGACTCTATCATAAAATATCCCCCTGGTCTGTCCACTTCCCAGTTCTTCAGAAGCTCATTCACACCTGCTCTTCCCCAAACCACCAATACCAGCCACACTCTCTAGCACTTCTCTTTGTTTATTCTTAGACTGATGTTGTTGTTGTTGTTTTTAATAGTTAATGTAGTAATGGATTGTAATATAAGTTAAAATGTAATAGAAATTAAAGCTGGCACTCTGTTCTGGACCTCTGATAACTCCCAGCTGGCCCCCAGGCTCCAGATGACCACCTGTTAACTAGTTGACTCTCTGTCTCAGACTCAGTTAATCTCTTACTGTCTCTTTGTCCCGGCCCTGGGCAATTTCCACCCTCTGCTTCTGTGTCCTTGGCTCCCACGCTCCTGCTCCCTGCTTGTGCTGAATGACCCCTCCTCTCCCCACTTTGTTACAAAGGTATTTAACCACCCACCTGACCCCTCCTCAGCACCCAGAATTTGGAGACTGTCTCCTCTGGGTGTGCATTCGTTAATAAAGCGCTCACTCCGTTGATCCCACGTCATGTCAGAGTCCGATTTTCCCACAACAGATGGTGCCATTTTTTTAAAAAAAGTATTTTCTACTTCTTTCTGTATGTTTATTTTTCTTGTTCTAGTTTACCTCAGGTACTTTACTGTATTATCTATATTTTAATAGCTGTCTAGCTGGAAGTTTGGAAATTTATAGAAAAATAATTATATCACTTGCAATGTGAGTTAAATTTTTTCCTTTTCAATATTATGATTCCTATTAATTGTTTTAGTGTTTTGGTTGGAATATTCCAAAAGTTTTTGATGTTTTTTGTAGAATCCTGGTAGGTACCCTTTAACAAAGCAAGACATTTTTCATCTATTCCTACATTGATACCTTTTTTTAATAAACAATAGAATTTCACATCTAAGAGCACACATTTTAAAAGCTAATTGGAAGCTCTCAGCACAAGACTGGGATTTTTTTACTTGTGGGCTTAGCTTTATGTTGAGGTTAGAAGTTGTCCATTTTGCTGCAGAATCCCCAAATGCTATTGTGTTTTTGTTTTCCCCTGGGGTTATTCAGATAAGGAGGGGAAAATCAATAATTCACCTGCATCTGGGATGTGAATGCCCGGTTGCTGGCATTTCGTATATTATGGGGAGGTTGAAATCTAACTGCATGTTATATAGACATTTACTAATTTCCAGTTTTCAGGGTTTTTTTAGAGTCCTGGGTTTTGGCTAGTCAATTTCTCTTGAGAAGAAACCTCTAATTTTATATCCAAAAAGTGAGCCGGAGTAATAGCTGGCTGGAGTGAGAGGGCTAGACTGTGTTGTGTACTAAATGTAAATGAACCCCCATGAATTCAGCCTGTCACTAAATGTCAGTCTTCTACGATATAGAATTCTGGATTTTAAAATAGGGGAATTTGCAAGTTTACAATGATAAGTTATTTTCTTAACATATCCTCCACCACATACAGTCTAGTCCATGGCTTCCTCTGCCATTATAAATCAATTTTTATTCCTCCATTTAGTATTTGTCTAAAAAACTGTTAAAATCTGCAATATATAGATGTTCCTGTTTCTATTCTCTTTTTCCTGTGTATTGATGCCTTTACATTTATTTATTATACTTTTAGTGAGTTGTCTGGAGAAATGAAAGAAAAATGTTCGGTCAATCTATCATTTTAAAATTGAAGTTGCTTATATTTTATGAATTTCATAAATGAATTATTTATAGGGTTAATTATGTGTTTTACTGTTAATATGTTTTTCTGTCTTCCTTCTTCAATTCAGTTTTTGTTTTTCTGGAGAAAATATATTAATAATTAATTAAGGAGAAAAAATTTGTTTTTCTATCCTCTTTTTAAAAAATGTATTGAATTTATTGGGATGACATTGGTAAAAGGGGAATAAATGGTGATGGAAGGAGATTTGACTTTGGGTGGTGAACACACAATGCAATATACAAATGACATATCATAGAATTGTACACCTGAAATCTATATAATTTTATTAACTAGTGTTATCCCAATAAATTCAATGCAATTTTTTTAAAAAGAGGAAATAGTTTCAAGCTTCCCAATTTCTCAAATTTATAAAAATACATTTTTTCTTTTGCTTTTATATTTGAATATAATTTAGGTGAGCTTAAAATATTTTCCATGAATACTTTGTGGGCATCTTTGAATATTTTCTGTAATACTAGAAATATTTCTTTTTCTCTCACTATCTCTATGTTTAGCTTATGGAATTTTCTGTTTGTTCTTGGGTATTAATAAATTACAGCAATGGGGGAAATAAAAAAAGTAAAAAGAAAAAATTTCATCACTAGATGTCCTTTTAAATAATTTAAGCACTCTTAAATTGACTCCCTCCATATGAAGACTCAGAACACTCTTTAGGTTAAGAATTTTAAAAATTATTTTGCTTTATTATTACTTTCCTATCCATGCATCTGTTAGTCCTAGTCTGCACATCTCTTAAATACATATATGTTAAATATGAATATTAAATATACATTCAACTATTAAATATTAAATACATAGAATTTTTCCGTATTATTCTTTTGTCTTGTGTTATAAGAAAATTCCTGTTTTGACCTTTGGTTCATTAATTGAATTACTAATAGTGGCCATTCTACTATATGGCCTTTGGTGAAATTTCCTACTGCTGGTCCCACACCCCTTCCACCTATATGACTTACCAATTGCTTCATAACCAAGTGTTCCAAAATCTAGGGGCTTGGAAAAGCAAACACTTATGATATCAGAGTCTCTGTGTGTCTAGAATCCAGGCCTGGCCTAACTGGGTTGCTGCTTCTGCTTCCAGGCCTCTCACATCACTGCAGTCAAGGTGTTGGCCAGGGCTGAAATCTCATCTGAAGGCTCAGTTGAGGGACTATCTATTTTCAAGCTCACTCACATGTTGCTGGCAAGCCTCAAGGCTGTGGGACAGAATTGTCTCAGGTCCTTGCTAACTGTTGCCTGGAAGACTTCCACTGTGCCTTGTTGTGGGGGCTTTTCCATAGGGCAGCCCATAGCATGACAGCTAACTTCCATGTATGTACACCAGCAAGAGAACAAATGATGAAGAGTAAGATGGAAGCCACAGTCTCCTTGTAACTCCATCTTTGTGGTACTATTGACCAACTTTGTCATATTCTATTTGTGAGATGAGAATCACTAGGTTCAGCCCGTGCCAAAGGGTGAGGCATTACACAAAGGCATGAATACCAGGAGATAGGATTCCTGGGACCCATCTTGAAGGTTACCTACCACATACCCACCACTCACTGCATTGATTTTTTTAATTTAGATTTTATTTATTTATCTTTAGAGGGGAAGGGAAGGAGAGAGGGAGAGAAATATTAATGTATGGTTGCCTCTTGTGTGTCCCCTGCTGGGAACTGGCTTGCAATGCAGGCATGTGCCCTGACTGGGAATCGAACCGCAATCCTTGGTTTGCAGGCCCGCGCTCAATCACCTGAGCTACACCAGCCAGGGCTCACTGCATTGATTTTAATAGCTAAATATTTCTTATTGCTTTTTGAATTAGCGATCAGTTAATTTTCAATAAATGTGAAATCTTTCTGCATCTCTCATACGATGATGATTATAATGATTTGAGCATCTCCTCTGATTCCTGCAACAACTTTTTTACTCTGTGTTATGTTCTTCTAATTCTTTAGTCTGTTCCATGATTAGTGAATAGTTTTCCACATTTATAATTAAAAGATTAGTTTGATCAGTATTGCGTGTCCTCAAAATGAGAAAAAAAAATCTGTATTCTACTGGTAGTGAATACAAAGTCTGATTTGAAGGCTCTGGCTTGTGTGGACCTGCAGAGAGGGGCTGAGTGGCAACAGAGCTCTGCAGGACCATAAAGCATTTGTCTCTTGAGCACAGCTGAAAAGTTACTTGAGAAACTCCTCTTTTTTCTCTCTGGAGCCAAAGCCCATGCTGGGTCTTTCTGCTTTTCAACAAAGAAGACGATCTGAGATTTATCCTGAGGGCAGTTACTTTGAGAGGATCCTCATGCAGCTCTTTCTGTGGTCTTGAATTAATTACACCAGAACCTGCCCCATGGCTCACTGCATTTTTCAACCCTGGCTGACTTTGATTTGAAGTTAGGACATGCCTTTTCCAGGAAAAACTTTCTTTATGAGGTTTTCTCTCTCTTTCCTATAGAGATTCTCTATTTGTGGCATTATCTGATATATCTCAGTCTATCTCCTTTTGTTATCCAGAATTTCTCTAAATTGTGGTCTTTTGACAAAATACTTTCTGGATTTCCAGTGACCAGGATGATGTTAATGTTTCCCTGAGTTTGACTAAGCTTTACACAGGCTTCCTATTGACTCTAAGCCCTATATCTCCCTTCACTTAGAATACTTTCTTTAGAATAGAACTCCATACTTTTCTCTTTTCACCCTCCCCAAGCTACACATCCAACACTTTTGTGTATGGTGAGCACCACTGAAGATTTGGGGCAATAGTGTTGTGGAAAAACGGACTCTTACACAATTTGGGGTAATGGAGTAACCCTTTATTCATGTGTGTGGACCCAGAGGAGGCAGTCTCCAAATTCTGGGCCCCAAGGAGGTGTTAGGTGGGTGGCTAAATACTCTTACAGTGAAAAGAGAAGAGGAGGGGTCGCGATACAAGCAAGAGGGGCATAGACATAAACCATCTGGGGCCTGGGACAAGATCAGCAGGGAACTATCTAGGGCCTGAGACAGAGAGGAGCCAGCAGGGGCGTAAGTTATCTGAGGCCTGCTGCATACCTGGGGCATGAGACAGAGAGTTAGCTTTATTTCCTGTGACAATAGGAGGGTTTCACATTAAAGCAAAATAGACATTAAATTTTATTGTCTGATATTTATTTCTAATAAAAGTCTTGAGATGCCTCACCACCTAGAATTCTCTAAGAGACTTTAATGTGCAGACTTCAACTTTCTGTCATTTTGCTCCAGCTCTCTCAATGCTCTTCATGTTATTTTTTTCTCTTTCTGAGTTTACATTCTTTCTAGGTCCTCCTCAGTTCCCTTTCCTGGGAACTTTCAACTCACTGTGCAGTTCAGAACTAATTTGAAATAGACAAGACCTATGATCTCAAAACAGAGGACCACTGGCTCTGGGGCTTCCCCTTTAGGTGGTGCAGAAGAACTTAATTAAGGCTTAGAAATTCTGGTTTCTCGCTCAACATTGGAAAACAAGAAGCTGTGGTCACTGAGCTACAATTAAATTGTCTAAACATTTTTTATAAAATCGTATTTTAAATGTCTGGGACTACAACTAAAAACCAAAGAATATTTCAGCTTTAGTTTTCCTGCCAATTATTCTGTTATTGAATATGTTAGGTTGTGATAGAATCAATATAACAGAATAGTTTACTAATTCTCCTTTTTCTCTCTTAAGAACATTTTTGTTATTGTTGTTTTTATTTTTACATGGATATGTCCAGTATGCTTGGCCAAGATATTTCTATACATTTTTTAAAAATGGAAACATATATTAACTTCATTTAGAAATTAATTATTTGAAAAGAATTTGAAAGAATTTGAAAATAACTTTCTAAACTGATTCTGTGGGAAAATAAAATTGATAAATGGCCATTATTTTAATTTAAAAAAGGGAGAAAATACAGAAACACAGAATGAGAAATTGGAAACAGAATTTAGTTAAGATGCTATTTTACTCAAATATATACAAGTAAATTGAAAATGTGCACAAAACGGATGATTTTCTAGAAAAATGTAAATTATTTTATGCTTTTGGAATAAGGAGAATCTTTCTCAGCAGGAAATAAACCTCTAAAGCTAGGAAAAATATCAATATACTTATCTACTTAAAAGTTTTTAAACAGTAAAGCAAATGGGTAAAGAAATTCAAAAGACTAATAACCAACTTGGGGAAAAAATACTGAAACCAAGGGGAAAAACTAGTTGCTTTAATATCGGGTTGGCCAAGGAGTCTGTATGTTTTTTTCCATAAAATAAAAGACAATTTTTTGCATTTTCACCAATCACTTCACCAGTTTGGATATTTTGAGTATGTCGGCTATCTCCCACCATTGGCTTCTAGTGGGCCTTCTAGAGGCCAGGGGTGCTGCTAAGCATCTTCCAATGCATAGACACCTCCACAGCAAAGAATAATCTGGTTAAAATGTCAACAGTACCAAGAAACTTTGCAAATCACTTTTGACATGTTCAATCAGTCATAGCACCTTCTCCATACACTACAAAAATATTTTTTTTGCACTTCGGTTGAGTTTTTACCTCTCTTGAAATAATAAAGCATAATACACTGAAAATATTGCATATCTTCTTCCATTTCAATATTAAAATGGCTGATGAATTAAAACAGAAATTCACCTATTTTGATACATTTTTTAAAAATGCATGCTGGTATGACAATTATCACAATACAATCTAACAAAATTGTTTTGAATGAAGTTAAAGACAACTCAGTGCTGGTAGAGCCATGGAAAAAACTAAACAAACATTTTGGCCAAACCAATATATAAAAAATATTCTAATCAATGGAAAAAGAATGTCAACTCAATAGAAATATGAACAAAAACACAAATACAGTACACAAAAAATAAATAGCTAAGTAAAAATAAAATTAATTTCCCTGTGAATTAAATAAATGCAGTCCATTCTTCATCTATCAGACTGACAAGTAAAAAAAAATGCTTGATAAAGCACATTTTGGAGAGAGTTTGGGAAATAGAAACTTTAGTGAAATACATATGAGACTGTAAATTCTCAACCCTCATCGCAATTCCCAGTATTTATCAGTATCAAAAAAAATACATCCTTTAATGTAAGCAACTGTACTTTAATGAGCTATTTGATCTTCAGAGATATTGACACATTTGTGCAAAAGAATATGTGCAAAGAAGTTCGTGGCAGCATAATAGAAGACTGGTAACAGTTTAAATGCCTATCATTGTGAAATTGATCAAATAAAGAATGATATATTCATAGAATAAAGTATTGTACAGTAATTTAACATAGTGTGCTAATGTGGAATCACACTTCAGATATAATTTTAAAAAGATACAATTAAATAAAAATGTAAATTAATGCTTGTTCTAATTCTCTGATACATGGGGGAAATATGCCTACAAAAACATACATTCTTGTATAAATAGAATATTTCTGGAAGGACACAGAACAGATTGACAATACCAGTCACTTCTAGAGAGGGCGATTGAAGGGTGTTTAATGGAGGCGGTAAGACTTAATTTTCACCATAATTCCCTCGGATGAAATTTTCCTAACAACACAAAAAAATGCATAAAATAATATAAAATACATAGAATAGATTTTATTTCATAGTCTTGTGTAGTGTTTAACACTATGTTTCCTTAAAAAATTAGCTTGGAACTTGTTTTTCAGCCCCTATTCTTGTATTTACCAGTTCTACTCAATAAAAATCCAATTATATTCCCCTTAATCTAGCTCAGGAGGTCAAATCCTTGAGAGTTTCAAAAGAGAAATCTTGTGATTTGTCATTTAGTTTTATCACTTATGATTTGTCTTATCTTCGTAATTCATTATGCTTGGGCAATGTACTAGGGCTGGTATGTCATTATATTTTAAGTCAGATTCACTTTATGTCATTATATTTATTAAGTCAAATGAAATTTTAAGTCTGTTAGAATCTAGCATGTGTTAAATTTATGAAAATATAATAGTTCACATGAAACTTCCTAATAAAGGACTTGAATACTTGACTTCACCAATCTGAGTACATTGCTGGTTATATCCTTGTGCTACATGTGTTAATAATTTCTATATATATATGAGTTCTAAGTGCACTCTGAATTGGCGCCTTAAGCAAAATTGTAAAATATAGAATTTATCCTCATCACATTGCTCATTTTAATTTCACATTCACACTCATACATTTAGTGAAACTAACCAACTGTCCTAGATATTCTTCCAAATTCTGTCCTCCCATCAAGTCAAAGTACTAGACAAATAGCTTATTTTTAGCTCACTGTAACAGTCATATTTAACATTATTGAAGTACTTTAATACATTCCAAGGGCTGCACTAAGCACATGGCCCATTGCCTTATTTAACTATAAAAATATTTCACCACTGAGTGAATATAAATTGGTATGGGCATTTTGGCACTGTATATTAAAAATCAAAATTATCTTTGACTTATGTTGCATCAACCACTTTATTTTTTCTTTAGAAAAACACTTTTATATTTGCATACTGAAAAATCTTCAAGGAAGTTCATTCAAGCATATTTACTATAGATAAAAGTAAAGAAGAAGATTAATGTACACAATAGAGCATTGGTAGACATGGAGATATTAGAAAACAGTTCAAAAGAATTATATCACTCTGTGTCCTAACCTGGATATAATCCAGGAAATACGCTGAATAAAAAAGCAAGTTAAATAACTTTAGTTCTTGAATGAGAGACTTCCAGTCAGGATGGTGGCATAAGTAAACATGGCTCATCTCCTCACACAACCACATCAAAATTACAACTAAAATAGAGAATAACCATCACTCAGGACCATCATAAACTGAGTTGAATGGAAGTCTGATAGCTATGAAATTAAAGAAACCACATCTATCCAGACTGGTAGGAGGGGTGGTGATGTGAAATGGGCTGGTCCCACACCCACATGTAGTAGATAAAAATTGGAGAGGGCTATTGCGAGAGTGATGAGTCCCAGCCCAACACCAGGTGTCCCAGCCCAACACCAGGGTTCCAGTGCCAGGAAGATAAGTCCACATAACTTCTGGATACAAAACCCAGCAGGGATTCAGTCAGCGGAAGAAACTTCTGGAGTCCCAAGCAGTTCCTCTTAAAGAACCCATATACAGACTTACTCAGACTCACTCCCTCTGAGCTCTAGCATTGGGGGAGAAGCTTGAAAAGCATCAGTGGTGTACAGGGAAAAACTGAAGTGTCAGGCACCAAGGCAAGAGCTGGGGGATAGCTTTCTCTGAGAGAGAAAGGTGGGTAGAGGCCATTGCCCCTTTCTGAACTCTCCCCCAACAGAGCTACACAGCTGCAGGCTGGAGCCATATCTGAGACTCCACCAACCTGGCTAACACTGTTTGCGCCTCGCTGTAGTCCCTGGAGACTACAAACCACCCAACTTTCAGGCCTATCCAGGCTTCTTTTACATATGAATTGCAGGTTTTGGCTCATGGTTCACAACTTCCTAAATCCTATCAAACAAGCAAAAGCCACCCTCAGTGAGCCCCCAGCCCCTGTACCTCTTGCTAAGTGGTCCCAGGTCTGGCACTAGCAGCAGCCAGTCTAGATTTACAGCTCAGCTTTGCCTGGGAATCTCTAAGCCCAGCCTTAAGCAAAATTGCAAAATATAGAATTTGTCCTTATCACATTGCTCATTTGAGTTTCACATTCACACTCATACATTAAGTGAAAGTCACCAACTGTCCTAGATATTCTTAGACATAAAATGATAAAGGTTAAGTTACAGTCATCTCAGACTGCTTTATACCTCAGGTTGAGTGTCCTCAGGCAAAACACAGGTCAAGGCAGATCTTGGCCTATACCACCCTAGAAACCCCAGAGCCTGTGCACCCAGTGGACAGCTACAGACTACATCAGAGTGCCACCACCCTACCCTTGCACAGCTGATTCTCCATGGAGGGTGAAAGTCAGTGATAAGTGCTCACAGCCAGTCCTTGCAGCTGACTGGCCTAAATAAATGCCTTCCTTTGACCTGCCAACAGCAATCAAGGTTCAACTACAAGAAGAGGGTGTGCTCAGCCCACACAAAGGGCACATCTCAAATACCCAGCTTGGGTAACACGGAAGGCTATGCTACTGGACCCTGCAGTACTATAAGTGTGGTTTAATGTAGTAGGTACTACAGGACAGGGAGTCATAGCAGTTCTACCTAAGACATAGAAACAAACAGTGCCAGAAAGGGAGCCTGCCAAAATGAAGAGTCAAAGCAACATGAACCAAATGAAAGAACAGATCAAAACTCTAGAAAAAGAACTAAACAAAATGGACATAAGCAATCTATCAGATACAGAGTTCAAAACATTAGTTACAAGGATGTTCAAGGGACTTAGTGAGGACCTCAGCAGCATAAAAAGATCCAGTTAGAAACAAAGGATACACTAATTGAAATAAAAAAACAATTTACAGGGAAACAATAACAGAATAGATGATGTTGTTGAGAGTCACATCAGTGATTTGGAACATAAGGAAGCAAAAGAACAACCAATCAGAACAAGAAGAAAAAAAATAAAAAAAAACAGAGATACTATAAGCAACCTGTAGGACAACTTCAAGTGTTCGAACATTTGCATCATAGATGTGCCAGAAGAAGAAGAGAAAGAACAAGAATTTGGAAATCTATCTGAAAAAATAAAGGAAACTTCCCTAGTTTGGTGAAGGGAATACACATGCAAGCCAGGAGGCACAGAAAATCCCAAACAAGATGTACATAAAAAGGCCCACTCCAAGACACATCATAATTAAAATGCCAAAGGTTAAAGATGCCAAAGATTAAAATGACAAAGTTTAAGAGAGAATCTTAAAAGCAGCAAAAGAGAAGAAGTTAGTTACCTGCAGGAGAGTTCCCATAAGTCTGTCAGCTGATTTTTCAAAAGATACTTTGCAGGCTAGAAGGGACTGGTAAGACATATTGAAAGTCATAAAAAGCAGGGACATACCGCTAAGATTGCTTTACACAGCAAAGAGATTTAGAATTGAAGGGCAGATAAAGAGCTTCCCAAACAAGAAAAAAAACTAAAGGAATTCATCATTACTAAACCATTATTATATGAAATGTTAGAGGGACTTATTTAAGAAAAAGAAGATCAAAACGATGAACAATTAAATGACAACAAACACATATCTATCAATAATTGAATCTAAAAAACAAACTAAGCAAAGAAGAACAGAAACAAAATCATGGATACAGCATGATTGCCATTTTTGGCAAAATGCAAAAGAGAGCGTTTTGATGGTTGCCAGATGGGAGGGGATTATATGGGAATGAGTGAAGAGGTGAGGGGATTAAGAAGTACAAATAGGTTGTTACTGAATAGCCATGGGGATATAAAATACAGTATAGGAAATGGAGTAACCAAAGAACTTATACTCATGACCCATGGACATGAAAAATGGTGTGAGGATTGCCTGAGTGAGTGTGGGGTGCTGGGTGAGGAGGACAAAGGAGGAAAATTGAGACTACTCTGATAGCATAATCAATAAAATATAAATAAAATTAATAAATGTAGTTATTTTATCATAGAGTATAAGATCAATTAATTAATTAATCATCTATTTACCTATGAAATATGTAAGACCAAATGATCTGCAACATTAGTTATAACTGCATAGTTAAAAGTTTTGAAGAAAACTATACAAAAAAAAATCATTGGAAGTAGCTACCACAATTAAAACTAGATCTGCAGGTGATGGTGAAAGGGAATTTGTCTTTGTAATATTTGAAATTTTGTGATGTTAACATATTTCAAATTTTAAAAAAGGTATTTTGAAAGTCACTCAAAAAGTATTTTGCTGTCACTGAATTATGGAAGAATTATAAAAGAGAAACTTAAAAAAGCTATTGTTCAAGACAACATAATGTTCTCCTTTTGTCTCGGCTGCTTGGATCTTCTGGATAAATGTAGGGTTTCATGTGCAGAAGGAAGTGGCACAGTACAGAGAGCAAGGTGCAACTCCACACACCAGGTCCTTTTTATCTGTCAGGTCTTATTTAATCTGGATCCAAATCTGTCAATAAAATGTGATTATTACTAATTTTACAGATCAGTAAGCTAAGAATTAGAAAGATATGTGTGTGTGTGTGTGTAAAAAATTTGCCCCAAATTCTATTGCTTGTTAGTGTGGGTGCATAACAGTAAAATGTTGGTGTGGAATACAGCTTCCAGCACCCAGTGTGGTCTTATGCTATCAGCAGAAGCCTCTAGATTTCAGAGAACCAGGCAGACCTGTTGTTGCTAATCTTTCTCAAGTATTCTTGCTGTTCATTCTTCATTGTCTTAAGTGACTACTCTTTAATTTTCTGATTCATATTTAAAAGCACACATGGTCACACACACACACACACACACAAAAGTGAACAACAAAAAATAGTGCATTGGCTTAGAAAACCTTTCTCTTAAGGACATTGTTTTTACGTGGTAGACCAATCCTAAGGTGCCCTAGTGACCCTAGTTTTCTAGGGTTGGTGCTTTTGTATAATTGCCTTCCTGAGTTTGGGCGGGACCTGTCACCTTCTTCTGACTAGTAGAATATCACAAGGATGAAGGGCTGTCACTGCCACAATGATGTTACCTTACATAAGGGTCCATCTTGCTGGCTGACTTACTCTGGTCATCTCCTTTCTGGCTTGTCGCAATAAGCAGCTATGTTGGGAAAGTCTGCTTGAGAAGAAACTCTAGGTAGCCTCTGGGAGCCTGGGATAGCCTCTGACCAACAGCTAGCCCAAAACTGAAAGCTCTTAATCCTGTAGTTTCAAGGAAACACTACCAGCCACCCAAATGAGCTTAGTGGCAGATTCTTCCCCAAACAAGGAGGTAGCCTGGCCAACCCGCGGCAGCTTATGAGACGCTCAGCCAAGGACCCAGGGAAACCTGATGTCCAGATGCTGTGAGATAATAAATGTGTGTTGTTTTGAGCCACTATATTTGCGGTAGTTTGTTATACAGCA